>OY754950.1:4522406-4654170 GCA_963576515.1 Cryptocephalus primarius
CCATTGTAGTCGCTTAACATTCATTAAACAATATCTAATGTGTTTTGTGACGCGGGTTGGAAGATTTCTTAGAACCAATACTGAATATTGGATGGACACTTACCTCACACGATGCCTTCATTGCCTCATTTGTATTCTAACCGGAAAAAATTTTTTGATGAAAATATTTTATTTCAAAGAAAAGTTAGCGCTTACTCAGGTGGTCACATAAAATTACGTGGCAGTCAAACTTTATAACGTTCACATTTTCGGGAAGTCAGCAGTTCGGCCACAGATTTGGCGAGAACTGAGTTCGGTTATTTTCCCTCCCAAGCCGACGCCGAGTCAACAGTTTTCGTTATGATTATATATGCTATATTAGTCATTACACGTGTCTTTAATAGTGTGGGAGTTTTTGGAGGTACATCGCTAGTCACAAAAAATAAATGAGGAGAATAAATTTCTACACATTTCTAATATAGTGACTAATAACATATACTTACATCCCCATACGAAAATTTCCATAGATTCCATATATTCCATATATTCTCAATTATATTTGTATTATATTGTATAATGTAAGCTGTGTGTATTGAAGGAGTTGATGTTATCATAACTTTGGCTTCTCAAAACCGTATGAAAATAGAGAAGCCAATCCACTAATTTATTATATTGAGGTCTGATAGGACTGAAATAAAATCACTCCTCGATATTCCTTCGTATAGTGTATTTTATTCAAAATGTCAACTTAAAATTGCTCCCACCAGAAAACTGTTCCAAAATTGCGCATCAATAAATAAAACACATTTTTGAAGTTTCAACTCGAGGGTGTTTCATAATTAAAAAAAAATAATTTTTACTTTTATATTTACTTTGCATTAAAGACTACTGTTGCTCCATGGGATTTGCAACAATAGTAGTTTTTTGTGTAAGAAAGTATACCCTGAACCTATCAAAATGTCGTAAAATTTTTATATCTTGTACAAGGGCGGTGCATAAAACGTAAGTTGATTAACCGAAACACTTTTGGTAACTAGGCAATTGCTGGCCTTTATCATAAATAATAATACCCATAGTTACATTTCTTCATTTAATCATGAAATATTAAATATCCTAATGTAACTGACATTATCTCAATGTAGAGTATGTAATAAGCAATTATGTTAATACCAGTGAAATGTGGTCTCACCTTTCTCATTTGCGTTAGTTTGATGCCACTTTTGTGGATGATGTAAATGAATTTAGTCGAGTCAATTAACTCGTAATAATCCGGAAAATTAATAATTACTCGGATAAATAAATCCGAAAATATTAAAATTTATGAAACAATGTTACTTAAAGGACAAAGATTAAAATTCTCTGCATAAATACACAAAATAATTTGCATATAATTAGTTATGTAATATTTAATATGAGTGTTTTCAAGCTTTTGCGTATATCTTCGTGAATTAGATTAGAAAGATTAGAAGTTTTTTACAAATTTCATATCAGATCCGACTTGGTACGTTGAAAAATAAGCGCACTATCAAATTTGACACTATAGAAAAACTTTATCGGCATGACATACTAAAGGGAAAGTAAATCCATAGGATCTGACTACAACAGGTATTCACTCACATCTTTTCACTCTGTACTTAATTTATGTATATACTAATAATGAAATATATAAACATACCAAATGTCCAAATATACAACTCCATCACGAACTGTATACATGGTGCAAAACGATTTATAAATTTTAAATGTTTAAATGTTCACAATTCGTAAGTCAGCAATCTTAAAGAAATACAATTTTTGGTAAATAAAGTACCATTACATTTTAGTCACTAAAAACCATCAACGAGCCGAAAAAGAAGAGAAGAAAAGACCTCATTGTTTCTTGCTTTCTTGCTTCAACATTTACTTCAATGATACGGAAAGTTTATGAGTAAAATCGATTTAACTGTTGCATTTTCCGGAAAACATAATTAGTTATATTTCCATACTCCGTAGCTTGAAAACGAGTAGACCCAAATTCCAAAACCAAGCAGCAGTGTATAGCACATTCCCATTTAAAAATTCGGGAGATGACACTCCAATTTAGGAGGGTAACGTTTAGCTTAAAATATTTTTGTCAAAATTTTGAGCTAATTGAGCAACATTTATGGAATTTCTCTTACATTACGTGTAATGCCAAGATCTCAAATATTTGAACGACAAAATGATATCTTTAAATGTGAAAAATTTATAAGCAATAAACTGCCTCTTGAAAATTCATACTTTTTCATACACCATTTGGCCCATTTTGCCTTGATTTGTCCTTAACGAATATTAGTCTCTGCGAATACAATAAGTTCTGAAAAATATACAGATTATGTGAGTCACGTGTACAAACAGTATTTTGACAGTTTGTTAATAATTTTGAAATTTCAACCAATGTTATTTTGACCAGGCTTTTATGGCAATAAAAATTTATTATCCTGGTGTAAACGTCCTCAGGGTTAGGAGCGAAATGTCCCCAACAATGTTCTCCCTCCAAAAAGTTTGTTTCCGTCGGAATTCACAAGATTTCTATATATACTTATATATACAATATATATACTTATTTGTTCGTATCCCATTTCACGAATTCTGTCATTTCTTATTGAGCACAGACACTGTGTTACATTCAGGAAATAAATCTTCTCATTAACAAGTAGACTTCGACCAGAATTGTCATATAAATTTGTCAAAATTCCCGTACGTCACGACACGACTTCCAAAATTCCCGTGAATTATGTCCGGTTGTAAAAGCAAAGTATGTAACCCACCCGCCAGTGGTACCAGCGACGCGCCGAGCGTCTCCCCAGAACTGATCGAGAAGACCAAAGATCTAATCCTCACCGATGAACAGCTCCAGCAGTACAGGGCGAACCTATTGGACTGCATAAACAGAGGCCTCAAGAAAGAGACCCACGATGCGTCCTCCGTAAAATGTTTCCCGACTTACGTGCAGGACCTGCCGGACGGCACGGAGGTCGGCAAGATCCTGGCCTTGGACCTCGGCGGCAGCAACTTCAGGGTGCTGATGATCACTTTGGATAAGGACAAGTACGATCAGCAGTTCGAGATATATTCCATACCGAACGAAATAATGACTGGAACGGGAGATGCGCTGTTTGATTTCATAGCACAATGCCTGGCCGATTTCACCGCGAAGTACGGGGTTCAGGATGAGACGCTACCGTTGGGATTCACGTTCAGTTTTCCCTTGGAGCAGAAGGGATTGTGCGTCGGGATACTACAACACTGGACTAAGGGATTTTCCTGCGAAGGTGTGGCGGGGCAGGATGTCGTAGCTTTGTTGAAGGCGGCGATAGAAAGGAGAGGCGACATTAAAATTGAAGTCTGCGCTGTACTGAACGATACCACTGGAACACTCATGTCGTGCGCGTGGAAAAACAGAAATACCCGAATAGGCCTTATAATCGGCACAGGTACCAATGCTTGCTACGTCGAATCTCAAGCTAACTCGGAGCTTTTCGATGAACCTGACAGGGGTTCCGGGAAGGTTATCATCAATTTAGAATGGGGCGGTTTCGGCGATGGTGGTGAACTCGACTTTTGCCGGACCGAGTACGATCAAGAAGTCTCCAAGATAGGTCCCAATCAAGGATGGACACACGAAAGGATGATCTCAGGAATGTACTTAGGAGAATTAGTTCGATTAGCAGCAGTGAAATTTACCAACGAAGGTTTACTGTTTGGAGGGAAAGGCTCCGACAAGCTATCAACGCCCGATTCTTTTGAGTCCAGGTTCGTCTCGGAGATCGAAAGCGATCCCCCTGGGACTTTCACGAACGCCAAAAGGGTTTGCGACGGTTTGGACCTGGGGCACGCCACGACGCAGGACTATGTGAATCTGAGATACCTCTGCGAGTGCTTTTCAAGGCGGGCAGCCTTTTTGGTATCGGCGGGTCTGTCAGTGTTAATCGAAAAAGTCGGGGAAAAGAGATGCGACATTGGCGTGGACGGTACGCTGTTCAAGAACCATCCGAATTTCAACAACCTGATGAAACAGAAAACGAGGGAACTGGTTACTGATAATTCTATAGAATTCGACCTGTTCTTGTCCGAGGACGGAAGCGGAAGGGGAGCCGCCATCGTCGCTGCCGTTGCTGCTCGAGTAGCAAGTGCAGAAGGCTGAAAAACAATGTAAAAAAGGTCGCAAATACAACTTTGGCAGCAAAACAATTTTTTTTGTTCCTTGATTTTATTTCTATTAGTTAAAGGATTTTCCTGTAACTTTGGCTTCATATATTCTAGCCGTATTGGTGAATATGATGTTTGTAGAGATTTTTGAATCCATATGAAATAGCAATCGTAATTTGGTGAATTGATAAGGAACTCTGCAAACCATCGCAGTTTGTCGTTGTACTTTGACAAATAAAATTAGGTATAAAATACTTTCTTACGAGTAAATAGTTTTGAACTTCCAAAAACTAAGATTGATGTTTTCGAACTACTTATTTCATGTACTTTCTAGTCATCAATAGCTTTTTAACAAAATTAATATATAAACTTTGTTATGTTTGTTTACTTTGTTGACCACCCAAAAGTGTTACGGACTGCGTCCGATTGTTATGAATTTGTAATGAGCTTATGTGCTCTTAGTGCAGTCGTTTTTCTATGGCAGCACCTATCAAATAATGGCAACTAATTGACATTGGCGTCACGACTGTCACATATTAGTATTCGAAAATTCTCAGTGACGTAAACATAAAATTTGGGCTCAAAACATGTCGAAATGTGGAAGTAGAGTATGTAATCCTCAATCAATACTTCGGGTCACTCCGGAAATAGTAGCAGCCACACAAGAGTTAGTATTAACCGACGAACACTTCAAATTATATCGCGAACGATTCCTGGACAACATCAACAGGGGCTTGGGAAAGGCCACGAACCCTACTGCCATTGTGAAATGCTTTCCGACTTACGTTCAAGAACTACCCGACAACACGGAACAAGGGAAATACCTGGCCCTAGACCTGGGCGGGACCAATTTTCGAGTAGTTCTCGTAGACCTCGAAGGGAAGACCATTACCTCAGAGGTGAAATCTTACAGTTTACCGCAAGAAATTCTGATTGGAAGCGGAGATAATTTGTTTGATTTCATCGCGGAGTGCTTAGCAGATTTCGTGAAAGAAAAAGGGGTGGCCGATGATAACTTGCCCTTAGGATTTTGCTTCAGTTTTCCATGCACTCAGACGGCGATAAATGTCGGCATCCTCCGACGATGGACTAAAGGCTTCAGCTGCGAAGGCGTGGAAGGTAAAGACGCAGTCAAATTACTCAGTGACGCCATTGAGAAAAGAGGTGATGTTAAAATCGACATCGTGGCCCTGATCAACGATACAACAGGAACACTAATGACGTCGGCGTGGTCCGATCCAGACACACGCGTGGGACTTATAATAGCTACTGGTACCAATGCTTGTTACCTAGAAACTCAAAAGAATGCAGAATGTTTCGACGCGCCAGACACCGGCTCTGGTAAAGTCATCATTAATTTGGAATCGGGAGCTTTTGGGGACGATGGAGCATTGGATTTTTGCCGAACTAACTATGATATATTAGTAGACGAACGTACACTCAACGCCAATACCCAGTTCCACGAGAAAATGATCTCAGGTATGTACCTAGGTGAACTTGTCCGACTTGCAACAGAAAGATTTACAAAAGAGGGATACATGTTCGGTGGCAAGGGATCAGAACAGTTGTTCACATACGATACTTTCGAAACTAAATTCATTTCCGACATCTTATCAGAACCGTACGAGACTACCACTAACGTTAAGGCGATTTGCAACAACTTGGGACTGCAAAATGCAACGGAACAAGATTACGTAAATTTGAGGTATATTTGCGAGGTGTTTACTAGAAGAGCCGCTTTTCTGGTTGCGGCCGAATTGTCGGTGTTAATAGAAAAAGTTGGGGACAAGAGAGTTGTCATAGGAATAGATGGAAGTTTATATAAAGAACATCCGATGTTTCATGAACTGATGACGAAGAAAATCAGAGAATTGGTGCCGGATCCTAACATCGAGTTTAAGCTGGTACTAGCCGAAGACGGTAGTGGCATAGGAGCAGCGATAGTCGCCGCCGTCGTAGCCAGAGTATCAAGAAAAGCTGCTGCGACTTAATAGCATTTCACAAAGTACATTCTGTTAATTTCTGTTAAACGAAATAGCGATGAAACAAAGTTGTTCGATTAATTTATACGAACGGTATACGTTCTAATTCGATGAGATCTGTACTCTCAAAGTTTTCTCCTCCAAAAGTTCGATTATCTCATTTCCGATAGCCGCGGCTGTGACAGAGTCGCAATTAGTGGCCTAATGGGCCGAACCGATCGCTTTTCCCTTTTGTCCCCTCTCTTCACCACGACCAAACGCTCGGACGTGATCTAGACAAACAGAAGAATTTGTACCTTTTCATTTTGTCGAAGTGTCGTCCCGTACCCTCCTCTTTTCTGGTCCTATCGGATTCTACTGATTCCGAGCCATTTAACTTCAATTTGGCCTTTTATTTTCCGACTTTGTCTTTTAGATTAATGACGGCAAGGTGCTATCAGGAGAGGAGTTTTACGAATTCACGATTTACTTTCCGCGAGATCCGCTCACGATATGAGGTAAGGTAAGGAACGATCATTCGGATAAATTCGAAGTTGCCTGCTAGCAATTAAAGAATTTTCGCTATTACCGAGACGACTTCGATTTACGTTACGTCCGACGTTCGGTCCGCGGGTAGAGCGGGTTTAATTTCCACAAAACATACGCCGCCGATGATTTAAGTAAACACAAGTGCACTCCATTTCAATTAATGAGTACGCCATAAATCTGATGGTGTTCGTTGACCAACGCGTCGTTACTGGCCCGTTGCTGCTTTAAAGCTGACCGGCAGCAACCGGGCGACATCTACCCATAAATCAGTTAGCGAAAGCGAGGGAGAGCGCCTGAAAACGGAAATTTAATTTACCTCTCGCTCGTTTTTGTTTGTTAAATCAAATATGTCGATTATACATTTGTACCGTCCATATAGTTCTATGTGCAAAGTGTGGTGGTTTAATGACGTGTGAAGAGTAAAGCGCACGTTCCTAACGAAAAAATGAAAAGAAACAAAGTTGGATTCTATTAAGGATAGAAATGCTGTGGTTACTGCTGTACTAGGTGGCACCAAAATATAACTTTCCAATGAAATTCTGAAGAGTAAACTTGGCACATTTTCCATTTGATAGTTTCATTTTGAATTTGGGTGTTATAATAGATAGCATTTTAAAATTTTGTAATTTTGCTAAATGTTGCCACCTGCGAACAAACGTTTTACATCACAAAACTTCAGCAAAATGTATTTTAGCGCTGTTAATATAGGTGGATATTTTTCCCTCATGTGGACATATCTTGGATGCTTTAAAGCATCAAAAATCAAAAAACAAGTTTCTATTCGTTTTCATGCAGATTAAAAAATCATTCAACAAATTACAACTTACGAAAAGTACTTTTCGTGCAATACCTATATATTATACTGTTACCTATAAAACGGGCTTCTTAAAATAAAAATCTTACAACATTTGAAACAAAATTAAAAACACACAGAGTTCTCCAAAAAAATTGCCACAAACATTACTACTGGGGTACATGGATACACCAAACTTTCTGAATTGGAGACTAATGTAGACCACTAGAAACAAAATTATGTTAAATCCAGCTTAAACAGCAAAAACTAAAGAAATAAGGAATCTCTACCAAGATTTGAAAAATATTTAAGATATTTATTCTTACGATTAAAATTTAAGCAGATACAAGGTGTGCCATCGAAAAGTATCGGAAGGTGTTATTGTCAGAAAAAGATCATATCCAAAAAAAAAACCTGAAACAGATTTTTTGTTTGTGAGAGAGACAACTTTTGACGCAAAAATTATAGCCCAAATTTTACTTTGAGATACTGCAGTGATTACCTTCTATAGACAGAAGGTACTGGAATGAAAGCTGTAAAGGTATAGTATGTAAAACTATTTTGAAACTTGGCAAAACGATTGGGTGGCATTATCATCAAGACATGCGTACGCCTAATATTTACTTAGTATATGTTTGCTATACTTATTAAAGTTTTTCAGATATAGGGAGGAGTATATGTGGATAGGATGTGGGACATTGTAGTAATCTTTTAACGAATTTAAATGAATTATCCAACTTAAGCCACCTTAGCTTATTCATTTTTGTTGAAACCCTATTATATTTCCATAGTTTGTAGATGCTGTAGTTATAATTCTGAATTTTCTGTACAAAAGTTCTGTAACTGTAAAAGACTGTAACTGTTGACTCCTATTGCAAAAGGAGCCAGGTTTAAGATACCGCCAGTGACGACATTTTGCAGTTAGGTAATTGACGAGGAATTAGCAAGAAATTGAGCGATAAAGAAAATTCTGCAGAAGAGGTTTATTTACTGTTTCTTTAGAATTTTAATTAGAATTTTGTCTTCGCCTCTCCAGAATGAGATATTAGCTAATAGTTGGCTGTACGCGACGATATTACGCAATGATCAAAATTGTAACGGAACTTCATCGTGCAATATTATAATAAGTTAGATTTTCCTTCAATTGTTTTGAAAAAGATGGATGTTACGATACGCCCTCCAGACATACGTAAGAGTTCTATGATGCGACAATGCAATACTAACAACTAATGAAACGCTGTGTTGCTACATTTGTTGCATATACTGCAATTCTGGTTTTTCCACGTTTATGAAATAGTGTGCAATAACTGTCACTTTATGTCTGACATGATGTGAAACCCTGTTTTTCCTATCAAATCATGTGATATTGGTATCTGGCTCGAAGGACCATGTTAAAAGTCATGATCAGCAGTTTGACTTAACACGCTGGAGGTTCTTATCAGAACTTGTCGATGGTTGAGATTCTCTACAGCTCCACCAAAATGGAAATCTTGGATACAAGAAAATTTCTGGAAGTATTTTCCAGTGACTAAACGTGCAACGCGATTGCATTCGAAGATTTTGCTAAGACGCAATTAAAAGAAACGTTAACTTGACTTGTGCTCCATGGCCTATGCAGGGTCGAAGGCCGTGTGCTTTGCACACATGGCACACCGGTAGATACGTCACTGCTAATAACACAAATATAACCTAATCAGGGGGTTATGGGAAAAATTATAATCAACTATACACCTTCTAAATAAGACTAAAACAACAAAATTCAGCGGAGAAACAAGAAACAAAATCTATTCTGCATAATAGAAATATGGACATAGCCTCGCGTACATCCGAATGGAAACAACTCCAAAAAATTTAATAGACTGGGGATCAACATAGCAGGTGGAAACCAGGATAAAGGATCACATTTCATAGATGGCTATAATTTTATTGTTCTCTAGTCATCAAAGGATAATTTGAAAAATAATAGTTTTTCATATATTTTACTTTGATCAGTTAAACACTAATTTTTCCTTTTAATTCAAAGGAGAGAATCAAGCTCTATTACACACCATAAGTTCAATTTATTAGTTAAACAGAAAAAAAATCAATACTGACTAGAACTTAAATTAAAAGGTGAATAGCTCATCCGCTTGTAATTTATAAGATTCAAAAACTCTAAATATATCTATAAATATGATACTCAAATTAATTAACAAAGCGTAAATTCGTTATTTACAAATCCGTATTTCACTTTACACGGTATTTTTTCTCCTTTAAATTGAATTGATACCGTGAGTTGTGTGGGTGGGATGCCTTTGAATCGTTACCAACCTTTAATTTATGCAGCTGTATATATTTCGCAGTATGAAAGGATGGTATATGACCAATTGGAGCAATTGACATAAGCTATGGGTTTAAGACATCTGACAGCGAGATTAAATCCTGTTTTATGGCTTGCATCGGTACGATACCGAGAAATCTGAAATTAAAAGGCGTACAGGCGCATTCGAATTGGAAAAGTTATAGAAGTCTCTGGGTGGGATATAAATAAAACTCGGTTTATTTACATGTTTGTGTCGGGAAGTGTTTTAATGAGTTTACAGGTAGGAAATGTATCCATTTGAAGCGTAAATCTCGTATTTAATGCGAACAATTTGAAGAAAAACCATCTACGTAATCCTTGAAGTATTCAAATATTATAACAGTGCATTTGTTTGCATGGAATGTAACTCGAGTCGTTTACAGTCTAATAAACAGAGGTGCCCTGTACTTAAATCTTAAATCAAGTGTTCAGATTCCGCGAATTCGCAGGAGGACTGAATATATGTTCCATTCTACAGTCCTGTTCGATAATTTATGCGATTTTAACAGACTCCTCGTAACAATGGAACATTATCCGCTGTGCAGTAATTAGTGATCAAGTAGGTGGAAATGTGGGGCATATACCGCATTCATCGGGACAAAAGAAACAAAAAAAAAGAGAAGGATGGAGAGCACAATGTGCACATCTGCCTGGCTTTGGTTTTATGAAACGGGTTCTGCTTACACACGTCCTGATTAGATATTAAATAAATGTAATAGATTCGCCAAGTGTTATTATTTGAGGTGATAAATTTTGAGGACGTCGAGATCCCCATTAGATTTTGAGAAAAGTTTTCACCCAAAGTTGAAAATGTCAATTAAAGAACATACTTGATGTGTGCTGATAGATATAAGAACATAGTTTTTGATTTCGGTTACAAAAGTTATTCAAGTTAATCACCAAGATTCTTTAGAAAGATTAATCAATCAAACCCCTTATTAAACGCAACAATGTCGGTTTTATACGATTGCGTATATTTTAAACTTGTAATTTACGATACTTATTTACGACCATCTTTCGCGTGACTTGTATACTTTATTAGGAGCAATTATCAGCGCCTTAATGATTTGCATTCGTTAGCGCCTGAAAGACAACAACGAATATCTTTGATGTAATAAACGGTTACTTGTATTTCGTGTGCCACCCTCTGCCGTGGTTATAATTATGATTCTTGATTTGTTAGCTCGTTTCCAGCCATAGCTAAACTCTATCCTCGTTAAGTTGTTAATTTCATGATTTTGTACACGATACCACATTTACCGTGGCTTCTCGATAATTATTCGATATTCTAGCGTCTCTTTCCATGATTCTTGCATTTTTGTACTCAATTAAATGTTATCGACCAACAAATTGCACGCTAGGTATATGAATTTGACGTTTATTTGGATAGCAGTTCGGCGAAATTTCATAAATGGTGCAGAACATTAAATTATATTTAATTTTCTAGAGACACGTAAAAACCCCGCCGCTAGGTAGAGATGGGCAAAAGTGCAAAATTGTTTTAATTAATCGTTATATTATTAATTTATATATTACATATTACGCCGACCGCGAAATTTAAAGTCGAATTATTTTTGTTTAACTCTTCGCAGTTTGGTTTTTATTTTTCGTCGTGTTTTTTGTTTTTTTCCATTTTTTGGTTTTTGAGTATTAAAATCCATTATTACCTTTTTTTACTATTCCCCTAATTTACTTGAATGCATAAATTGTTTACTAGTACTAAGATTACAAGTTTATTACTTAAAATTTTTCAAAATCAAAAACCCCTGGATCTGTTGTGCCGATTTCTGGTTTAATATGGATTTTAATTATCCTTTGTTGTTCCTCTTTTATATCAGGCTGTACACAGTTTTTTTAATCATCTACAGTTACATTTCATGCAACAGGTTTCGTATATCGTTTAATTTAAGCGTAATATTAAGTGGCGTTACTTCATTCTTAACATGAGCCCACGTCAACTCTATCAGGTTAAGTTGAAAATGATTAGGTACTGAACGAACTACAATTATTTCATGATTTTTGGCCATTTCGTAGAAAATATACTCTGTGTAAATTAATTTATTTTGATTTGTAATTACTGTTGGCTGTTTTTATTCATTGTAATGTCAAATGCTACCCACTTCTATTGTAATCACTTAAAGATGCTTTTTTTTCAGAACAAAGATGATCAGTTTTCAATTAGTTGTGAATGATAAGGTGTATTATCGATCACTATAATGGAATTTTTTTGGGTACCAGATCTAACATTTGAATAAAATACCCTTCGACACCACTTGCATTCATTTCCTCATGATGCTATTTGATAGTCTAAGACATACACCCAGTAAATCACAGTTAACAAATTCGTGTGATCTTCAATTAGCCACGTTCCTCCTAAATAAAGAATACCCCTTCCCTCTGGACAAACATGTCTTACTGTCTTACTAATGCAAATGTCTAAAAAATTCCGTAATTTGTTGCGACTTATCTGAATAATATCGAAATCATCCTTAGTACTATCATGGATTTTTGACGTTGATGTTCATAGAAAAATCATCAATACTGATTGATCCCATTCCTCTGTGTTTTCTGGTGGAACCAACTCATCAAATCCCAGTTATATTAGAGCACATTGTAAATAACTCGCAAGTAGTTAGTATTTGAATAATGTTGATGAAAAAGAGCATCGTAAATATTACGGATAATAGTTTTCTCTGACAGTATACCAAGCATGGAAGTGATTCCCGATCTGGAAAGTTCAGTCTGGCTCAGAGATTTTGGTTTTCTTGTGAGTATTGCCGAAAAATTAAATGAATTTCATATGCAGCTTGAAGGGAGAGACAAGAAACTAGAAGAAATGATTTCCAGAACAAAATCATTTATCAAAAAGCTTGAGTTTTAAAAAATAAAACCTAATCGACCGCCATACCAATGATATTTCAATTCTTTCAGAATTATCACAAAGTAAATTAGAACCTTCTGACCCTAGTTATCACATAAAAATAGTTTCAAACTTAAGGATAACTTAAACTTAAAACTTCAAACTTAAGGATAACCTGAAAAATCGTTTCAAGGACTTAAAAGAAATTACTTTAGTAGCGCAATTTGTTGACTTACCCTTCATGGAAATTGATATCCAACAGTTGGCAACTTGTGTAAGCAGAAGCTTGGCGAAGATATAGCTGCAACAAAAATAGAATTTATTGTGTTTCAAAATTATTTACCTTTAAAATTGTTCGTCTCAAATACAAAATGTATCTCACCTTTAGTAAGTAATGACACATACTCAGCACTATTAAAAATCATTAAATCATATTTGACAGGCTATTGTTGCTACCTAAGGATTTTGCTTTGTTTTGAATATTTACGTTTATGACTGAGGTAGTTATGTTGTATGTTGCACTGTTTATTAATTTAATTGATTAGTATGTATGTAAGAGTACTAGTATGTGCTAAATGTCGAAAACGACTGTGTAATATTTCTTTTCAGTTTTCTCATTTGGCGTACGACTAGGTAGCACCCTGTATATTCCAAAATTATCAAACATGCTCAATACATTGAGATGGTTGACGACCACTGACTTAGGTTATAATCATAGGGAGTTTAACCTAGCTAATAACTTAAAAAGAACCTTAAATTAAAACTGACAAAACCCAATTTCTCCCTTATTCCTTCCATCAGAAAGGAATTTTCTGGATCTATTAGACTCCGGAGCTGTAAGCTTAACAGATGTCAATATGAAACTTATGAACATTCTTGTATATTAGAACGATTATAAAAAATCATTTTTAAATATAACGTTTCTAAAATGGACTAAGAAATACAAAATAATTTCTCAGATTCATACAGATTTAAAAAACTATATTGGTTCAGTTTCACACAAATTGACATAAAAATTGAATTTTTATTGATATGAATTCGTTTGTAAAATTTAAAAGAAAAATGTGGGGCGCATGAAATAGATTTTATTTATTATTTATAATTATTAATTAATATTGTAATTCATATATTTATAATTATTTTCGTAAAATTGCTTCCACACCACTGCTACATATCCTGATGTAGCTTAAAAAACCGATAGTAAAATTAAATAGTCTTTACAGTATTTGTAGAAAAGGGAAATTTGTTATCAACACTAGTTTTACAGGGTGTTTCTGTGATTGTACAAAATGATACCACATACCCTTGACGTCAAAATTTCTTGAGTCAAAATGTGAGGGTTTAACCCACCTTATATCTACCCAAATACTAATCGTTACGCCGCAATCCGAGGACAATAATTTCAATTTAAAGAAATATTTTTCCAATAAAAATAACAAATTAAGTCAAGATGATTGAGATGGAAATCTGGATATAAATTTTCGTTATATAAAGAAATATTTCAACGTGAGCATTTCTTAAACAAAGGGTTTTGTAAATACCCAACTATCGACCATCCTCATTAGAGAAATTTTTGAATGGGTTGTCATCATAGCCCACGTGATATTTTCACAGCAATGATTTTCAGTTGATTTCAATGTTTACTATGGTACTAATAGTTTTAGTATTTTTTCCCATGAATCATACCAATGATAATGATTTCATGTCTTACCTATATTTAAGCTACTATAAAAATTACCTGCCACATTTAATATTTCAATACTCATCTACACTCAATATTTCAAAATTCATCCCAGTACCTACAACCAATCGTTATTTTGTTATATTACTTTATTTTTAACTTCGAGACAAACATAAGTTTGACTAAATCCTCCTAAATTTTGACAGTAATCGTATGTGGTATCGTTATCTACTATTTCCACAGAGACTCCTTGTATAATATGAATTTATTCAATATTTTTCTCGCTATTTTACTACTATTTTGAGAAAAATCGTATATTTTGTTATTTGCACCTATAGCTAACTAAATCTTAAATATTTTAGAAATCTATAAGCCATTCAAAAATTCGAGCGGGTTACATTTGAACATTCCTTAGCATTAAATGCGTCGTTTCACAAGTGTGGTCCAACATGTATGTACCCAATTTACATTCTTACTTATCGATTTCTTCAAAGCAACTACGGACGTTAGCATCTATTAGCACAATTTTTTTGTCAACAAGTAATGCAAGTCACGCAAGTGATAAAACAGTCATAAATTATCTCAGCAAGGGGTGTCTTCATTGGTACCTCACACACACAGCCCTGCGACATTTGCATTCTTGCTATTTACAAGTTAGATTAGGCGGGTATGTTAAAATGTAATGGCGCGATGTCGACTGGCCCTGCTTTAATTGGTAATAATTGCCAACTTCGCGAAGACGAAATGGTAATGAGGTACCTCCATGAAGTACAGCGTATAACTAGATGTGACACTTGCGTCCGTTCAGATTGTGCATGTATGAACCACTCGTGTTCGTTTTTGTCCCGCAATACAATGCCTTTATGTGGGTCGTTTTTAAATACCGGGTTATTAATTTAAATGAAGAGATTAACACATTCCGTATCTGAATTATTTATCGGTTTGTCTGAGCTGTTTACATAATTGATATTTGACGATGATTAGACAAGTTGTAATTGCTCTTTCGTTCTTTTTAAGTAGGTCAATTAAACGGTCACAAGGAGGCTCGAATTTTACAATCCGCTTTGATAAATTAGACGCAAATGCGTTACTCGCTCGAGATATTTAAAAAAAAAAATGACACTTCTAATCACAGTGGGTGTGCTCACGGGAATATACACCGGGCCTGCGAAGGGTTGCGCACGGAGTGAATGTTTCATTCAACGGTTTGGTTAATTGTGAATTGATATGCAAATGCGCTCATCGAATCGGTAAAGTAGTAATCTGTACTCATTATTTCACAGCTTTTAAGCCCCTTCTCTGCTCTTGCGGAGTGTGACTGACTGCAGCACCGCATCTGCCTCGCTCAAAAACAATGTTACGGATTACCGTGGATGAGAACGAGGGTGTGGGGCTGGTTTTTTCCTCGCTCACAATTAATCATAGTTTTAGCATTGTTCTTCGAGAGGGCTGTGACCATGAATATTAAAGAATTTTAGCATATAATCTCTAATCGACACCGGAATACGCATATGGGGCGCAACGGACCAAAATAAACCACACTAAAATAGGAACCAATATACTCGACTCACTACGACGTCACGAATACGTTAAAGTGCTTTCCCAAACTACATAATGAAGACCACATAAGTTCAAACTAAACCCAACTTTCTTGAAGGCTTCTTAAAAACCATACCTTGTGTAAGGATTTAACTCACTTTAAATTAGAGTACGAATGGTCCTGATAGAGCTGTAGAGTGCCCCCCACACAAATGGCAAAATTGCATTTAACTGGAAGTTAGCCAAAAATTTTAAAATAAAATTTAAACAAATCTCAGAAATACTTGTCGATTGGATCTTGAAAAATTTTGCTCTAGTTTGGATGAAACTTTGTAGAGACGTTATGCAGAGTTTCTACATAAAACTGGGGTGTAAAGCTACTTGACGTACATAGTAGTACATAGTACACATTACGATATCTGCCAACATTGGTCCTACAATATAATAGGGCAAGAATGATTTGGTTTTAATTTGAATATCCACAGTTCTTCCTAAAAACATTAAATGATACCACATTCATCTCATACTTTATCTTATTGGAGAACTTACATAAAAAATTATGATCTCTGTTGGTTACCTACCTTCCATAGCAAATATTGCAATAGGTTTACTTCGGAAAAATAAACAATGGATATTTTGGATGAAGCTATTTTAGCTTACTCAGCGTTCTACATAGTTGTAGTCTCTACTACTTCAAATCGAGACAAAATACATAATTGATTCCTGATATTGATTGAAAACGACGTTCAGCAGTTGGGAAAACAGTACCTGGCGAATTGCAGGTTGCCCTGACTCGAACGGTCTGAAGTTTATTCATTAAATCAAGGGCATCTGCGAGAAAATATTTATAACCTTGGACCTCAGAGAAGATTTAAGCGAATTTTTCTTAATTTGCATAAGCGAAATCGCTATGGGTCACGGCTAGTATTATTTATAGTGGTCGGTTTGTTTTTGTAATGATGCCATAGATGTTTCTTGTGAAAATTTTGGTATCTTACATTAAGAATAGTCAAAAAGTGTACAACATTATAAATCTGTCATTTACAACGATGGTCGGTCTAATTTTTGTAAAATAATGACACTAAATGGTACTGAGTGGAAATGGTACTGCGAAATCCTTGAATGAAATTCCTGAAGTTTAGCAATTTGAAACAAATAATAGATATGTATTTAAATAATGAAGGATTTTTCTTGAGCCTTATTTATTCGCATTCTATTTAACTGTTCAATCAAAGAGTCCTAGTGTATCTGACCCGACATTGTTGATCAAATATATGCCAGGTATTCTTGATTAATCGATTGGATAATTGAAACGGGAATATCTAAAAGCAGTGTGATAGTACATAGATGTTAGTTTAAAGTGATGACTGTTATCAACATTTCCACGTAATTTGAAATTATGTCGGAAAACTTTAGTAACTAACCGCATTTTATCAAGAAACCATGATTCATAAAAATGCTATAAATACCATTTTTCCGGTTACTAAAATGCGTCGCAGTTGTTTACATCGTACATGATGTAAGATATCAACTTTGATTATAAATTTCCATAATTTGAAATGTCTATATGTGTGGATCCATATGTTGATTACGCAGGTATATACTTTGTAACAATATGTTTCTTGCAATTTGTTCCGATAATTTAAACGGCACATAGGTATATCTTCGTAATATTATTTGGAATTGCAACAAATATCTAAAATAGATAAATTCTTGTATAGTTCACAGTGTGGCCAAGGTTTAGCCTCAGAAGTTGCCCAGAAAAAGGTTAAATTACAGTTATAACTATATATTTTTTTAAATAAATTTTTGAACAACATGGAAAATACGAATAATCATAAAGTCAAAGACCAAAAAGTAAATAAACAAATAAAGTAAATGAATAAATAAATAAAGTAAATAAAAGTAAAAAATATACCAAAGTAAAGACCAAAAAGTCATAAAAACGATATCAACTGCTAATGGTTGTTGAAAAGGAAGGTTCCTCAATTCCTCATAAGTGGCCCACTGTTTTACTGCCAATTAGGGGTCTCCATAAGCTCAATAAAAGGCGAGACAGCTAAGCATGTAAATCATCTATTACAGGCAAACAATTTTCTTCAGCTCTTTGACAATCGACTTGATAAGTATTTCTTCAATTTCGTATTGAAGGTACTGCGTATTGGTTACAAAATATGTATTTCCTTTTTCCACGGGAAAATTTATAATTTTAATAGAACTTCCATAGATATAATAATAGTTATAGGGCTATTTAAAATCCAAATTTGAGGCACATACCCACTCACTCCATTACTACATTCACCAAAACATAAGATTTGGATTGTATTATTATAAACCATCGATTATTTCATAAATATTTAAGTTTCATTCGAGGTAGCCTCAAACTTTTCGGCAAGATAACCTATCATGGGTGAAGTTTTACCCATAAAATCGATTACGATTAATCAACATCGTATTTTTACTATTTTATCATATACGTACCTATTTCAAGCCTCTAAAGAGGAATGATTATATTTAAAATAAATAATAAATTAAGTAGGTCGTACTAGAAATATCCTGTCTTATAATATTCTACTTATTTTCTCAATCTTTTCTTAATTTATGACAGTAATATTTTAATCAATTTAATATAAGAACACCGCACCAACTGAAGAAATTCATCAAGTTATTAACATATCGAAAATGGACATTAATGCTACCTCGCCATAATAAGCGCTTTTAAAAAAATTATTTATTATATTTTTTTATAATATATTTTTTATTTTGGTATAGTAGTATAGTAGAGTATATTTATTACACGTGTTCCCAGTTTTTCCTTATACTTTGAATTACAAATTAAACGAATGTCTTCCATCTACTTAAGACACATTGCAATTGTATTGATGAAATCAGTTTGATTAAACATATACCTATGAATTTATCATTTAAATAAAATCTCTTATTATTAATCTCAATAAAAATAGACAGCCTCAGTGGCAACTGAGCGATTTTACTATTTCGCCTAAAGAAGCTTAAAAATATATACGTATTTTTTATATAAACTGAGTAAATAGAAACAAAACGTAGGCCAACTAGCAACAATGCATTTTATTTTGCGCCCTAATCCCCTGATCACTATTCAACTGAATTTCCACGGTGGACCCCGTATACCGTGACAGATGCTGCACTGGAACGATTTTTTTTATGGATATTTTTGTTTCAGCTAATCTACCCCGTTGTTTGTTGTGGGGTAATACGGTAAAAAATCGTTTAATTCATTAATTTTGTTTGAGGGTACTGCGCGCGTTGCAAAGGGGTTATTATGATTTTTTACATTGTTCCCTAGGGCATGTTTACATACATAAAAAGTTTGTGGGAAATAATTTGGATTTTTTACTGTACATTTTTTCATAAGGGGGAGGTATTTTTATGGTAATGATCACAGGTCTTGTTGTTTAAACCGAATACGGCATTAAAACAAACATAAATTTTATACACTTAATCATCGTGCGTATTAATAAATAAATCTTGTTTGATTTAGTAAGTGATTCTACTGCTCTACGTCTTCCTTTAATAATTTAATTAACAGGCCAAATAAAAATGTGAATTAATCGACAGGACACGTCCGTTGAATGCATTCATTTGCGATGAACATTAGATCTAGATTATTAATCTGTATAAAGTACTTAATGTCATTTAAATTCAATACCAGACAGTACGCACCTAGAACTCTTACAGCTAATGGTTAATGAATACAAATTTTATACAGTTTTACGCCTCCTTTGGAATGTTTGATAACTTTGTGGCGACTTCTTAATTTCCTTTAGAGATCTAATGTGCTAATTAAAATGTATTATAGAATGTAAGCGTTTTCAGGCCATTACTTCTCCTCTTGACGTCCACTTCGCAATCAGCCGTACGCTTTAAGTTAGTTAAGCTCATTATCACACCCGTAGAGCTTCGTTATTTATATACGACACATTAAAAGCTGTACGTGTATATAAATTGCACGGGCATGTGCGATCTCCAACCATTTAAAGATTAAGAGGATTTTATAATTTCTCATTTGTGTACGCACCAAAACATCTACTTATAATTATGGTGATATGCGCAACGAATGTGGATTATGCTGGGATTATAAATAACGTTCCGATGCCAATAAAACATGGTAGTAAATTTATTGTGAACTTACACGGTTTGGAGCGCACAAAAATGGTGATTACAAAATTTATACTAGTATAAATATAATATTTCACTACTATTATCATTCTCGAAGTTACTGGGACAGTTCTTGGTTTTAAAAAATTAACGCCTAACCGGCACGTTGTTAAATGGACCCTGGAATATAGATGGTTCAAAAGTGGGGTGGATATTTTAATCTGGGAAGTGTTAATTTCAGCCTTGTTAAATTCCCTGCATGATATAAATCTAGTTGATTTATTATATGAAACACCTTTGGCATTCCTAGTTCAAAGTAACGTGTAATAATTAACACATATTAAACTGCTTTCTACCAAAAAATGCCATAAATGCTTAATCGTCTTCTCATTTATAGTGAAAATTACGGCTTAACATTACGAGAGGATGTAAATCTTGCGGTTTTATTGCTAGTGCGCAGTAATTTTCACATGTGGGCGGCCGTAAAAATTATTTAAATTTAATTTAGTCGAGTAGGCATCACTGGCCGTTCGTTGCATAAATCAAAATTTTTTGAATCCATTTTAAGCGCCTCCATTTTATTATTCTTCCCCATTTCATTGTTGGCATCAAGTTGCAGTTAAATAATGAACATAAAGCACGCCACTGTAAGAGGTTTTAAGAGGAATTTACACCTGACAATAGTCGGATCTACGATGCCCTGCTTGACGCCCACCCAGCAATGAAATAATCTGCCACTCCCTGCTTGCCACAGATAAAGATGTAATGGTACGAGAATGCCACGTACACGCCAGTAATAAACGGCCGCTATATTTAAAGGTTAATTATTAATGATGTTACTTGATTGTAAGTACCAGTTATCCATATAAAATTAGGTATAAGAAATGAAAATATTGGCTTGGCAGCATTAGTGAAAACTGCAATAAATGTTGAAGGTGTGCTGATGGAATACGTTGCGCACAATATGGTTTATCGCGATGAAGTCACATATACATTAGTTCATTAGAAGTTATTCATAACTTAATTAACTGTTAATTATAAATTAACGTAAGATAATTAATGACTGGAATTAAATGGAGACATTTAATAAATCGTTGTTTTTCCAAAAATAAAACAGAAAAGTTGTAATTAGATATAAGAGATATAGATATTAGAGATAATGCAACAGATAAGTTGCATATTAGGTGAAAGTTAATATTTAATACCTGAATATGTCAAATTGACTTCTACCGATAAGGCGTTGTGAACATCTACAAAAATTCGATAATAGAAAAAAACCCTTCGTTCAATAACACAACCCCACAAAAGAAAAGTCCGGATCTGTAGATCAGACATGTGGAATCCTATGTATTTTTCATCGCTGAATCCGAATCCGCGGCCAGAAAAAGGCCTGCACCCCTGGAACTGGCCTCAGAGGCCAAAATGGCCCCTATAACGCAGCACCACAAAAATTTTGCATGTTTCTTCTATGCATCTAAAATCTTCTATTTTGCTATGCATGTTTCTTCATTTTTCGGTAGTTAAGTTATTTTAGAAACTTGACCCTTTGCACGGGAATAACTAAGACCCTCGAATAAAAAATTAAAATTCCACGGATTACACTTACCTAGGAAGTAAAAAGGGAGGTCTAATGCATTCCATACTTTTGAGAAAGAAGTCCATCGCTCCAAGAGCAGAGTGTAGTTTACTCTAAGTCCCTCTAAGTCCACTCCTCATCGTGTAAAACATGACGGTTAAACTAAGGTTGATCGAATTTTTATTGAACAAAGACAGAGGTTTTGAACCATCTATGGCTCATCTTCAGTCATCCCAATGACAACTCAAGTTATAAATCCATGTGGGTGATTTGCTAATAAACAATTTGAAATCATAAGAACAATACCGTGAAAAAAAATTAGTCATAACAATTAGGCACAAACGAACGCATCTCCAATCAGACTGAACCTGAGGTTTAGTAAGATAGATTGGTTTTGAAAAATTCTTTAAGCTGTTGTAATCAACGGATTAAAAATTTTCAAAATGGGTTAGAAAGATGAAGTTCTTCTTTATGCGAGATTAAACATTCAAATATATAGCTGTCTATATATGATATTTCAAACAGCTGTCTGAATAAATACTGAAGGTGTTTGTTTTTTGTGTGTAAAAAATCCCGAAAAAATCTTCTTCGACTATTTTTCACTTATTTACATTTTTGCATAAGAAGCTAAGTATTGCTAGTGTGTGCGAAGTGTGTGAAATTTGTTATTAAAATTTTTTTCTCTTGCAATTTTTGTCTAAAGTGACCAGTTATCGAGTTTTACTAAGAAATCCCCAACAAAGACAAAAATTGATATTTTTGGAATCTGTGCAAATAAGACTTTAATGGCACCTTTTTACACAATGAAATAATATTTCTGATGATATTCCGTAATGCGATCCTTAAACAAAAGTCCAAATATGCTCATTTTGAGGCATATACATCATGAGTAATTAAATTTCCAGTAAAGTTCTGCACTGAATGATAACAAACAGCTACCCGTTTTCAGATTACCACACTAGTCTGGAATTTACCTGAAATTACAGTTCTGAAACGCTGTTGGGGAAATTTAATAATTTTCGTCCTTGGCTAAGCAACTTTTTCTGTGGTGAATTGTATGAAGGAGTCTAGCAATATGAGCTATATGGATAATATATGAAATTGAGTGCGTATGGAATTTTATACAGTTTGTTCCATTTTTTTGAGGTAGATCGTGTATTTCTGACAACGTTCACAATTGACAATGTTAACGGTAGTGGAAAATCATAATCATTAGGATGGTTCTTGAACCTATAGGAACTGAACTGGCATATAATTTCAGCAAATGTGTTATGTCGTATCATTAACGTTTAATCATAGTAACAAAAAATACACGTGATTTATATTTCTAGAATTTTGTATTAACAAGTAGTTTATTGCAGGTAAAAGTTTATGCATAACTGTAATTGTTTAAAGTGAAAATTAGTTCAAGGAAACACATTACGATGGAGGATGTGATAGATAAAGTTATAGTTAAGTGAGAGTGAACTAAGTGCGTTATTTTTGCATATGGGGTGAGTTAAAGCCAAAATAATATTGTACTAGTAAATCAAGGAGTTGCAAGTAATATTTACAATGATTAAATTGCACCAAATTCCTCTTTTCAAACTGCTTTGTCCCTTCTGTTGCTGTGTCAAGAAATCTGTCAATTGAAAAAACACTGTGTTTAAAAGCAGCAACAACAACTACAAAAGAAATAAACATATCGAGTGGTATTGTTAGCATGGATGAAGACGTATCCCGAGATAGAGCCCCGAAGAAGATTACGAACCAACTCACAATCTGATAACAAAAGTTATGGTTGTATTAATATTTGGACAGGTGTACGGGGTAAAACCTCGAAGAACGTGTCGGCACTAAATATGTTAATGAAGATCATATTTGTTATTATTGATGATGGTATCTGCGGAACATGTACTATAATCCCACTCATTGCCGTTGTAAGTGTTGGCTATAACGAATAGCCTGTATCTGCGTAAGTTATATGAACAGTTGCCGAAGAAGTCCGGTTTATGTGTCGAAGCACGGCGTGACCGACGGAAGAGTTATGGACGAATTCGAGGGAGAAGATAACGCCGACTTATCGGGAAGATAGCCGGGAATTTGTCCGTGTTCCGAACTTTGCAGCTATATGGATTAATGAATTACACGGGGGACCTCGCGCTACGCGAAGACCAATTTGCGAGATAAGAAATGGCTAATTTATTTGGTGCGTACTCGCCAACAATTTGAAATTTTTAAATCTAATGAGTGTCGATCGATGTACACGAGATCCTCTTCTATTATATAAAAATGAGTCGCTGAATGTGTTGCTAAGCGCAAAACTCGAGAACGGTTGGACCGATTTCGCTAATTCTTTTTTTAAAATATTCCTTGAAGTACGAGGATGGTTCTTACGGAGAGAAAAATTCTAAAAAAAAAAAAAATAAAAATTTTAAATTTCCTGAAAAAGTCTAAAAACAACAATTTTCTATACTCCCATACAAAAGATTTGTGATAATACTTAAAAGTCAATTTGAACTTTAAAAATACTAAAAAAAAAAAAATTTAAATTTCCTGAAAAAGTCTAAAAACAACACTTTTCTATACTCCCATACAAAAAATTTGTGATAATACTTAAAAGTCAATTTGAACTTTAATACCATACGATAAAGTTTGTGTTAGTGGAGAGGTTCCGGGAAGGCAAAACAATTGAGTGACGTTAGTATCCTATAAATATTAATGTCAATATTTGTCAATATTTATTTTTTTAATCAGAAACAAATTGTCTATGGTAAAATGTAAATTGTCTGTGGTAAAATGTCACTTGAAATGTAAATATCTCTTTGCTGTGCATCTATAATATTACTAAACCTAAAATACACAAATTTCTATAAAATTAAAAAAGGGTTGTGTGTTTGTGACTTACTAAATATGCCTCCTATAAGGCGGCGGACAAATTTAGGCAGAAGAACCCGAAATGCAACAAATCAAATGCATTATCAATCTAATCGTACTGCCCAGGAACGTGAAGATCGCAATGAACGTGAAAGAATTCGCTTAAGACAGACCCGTGAAGCGCGACATTCGACTAAAAATGGTGCAAGTTTGAATCGAGCTGCTTTCTGTTACGATATGTCAATTGATTACAGTGCCTACAACTGTGTTGCTATTGGACCTATGAACTCAGTTTGCCAATATTGTAAGGCATTGAAATACAAAAATGAAGCCAATGGATTGTGTTGCGCAAATGGAAAGGTGAAATTGATACCATTGCTTCCACCTCCAGAGCCATTGTACTCATTAGTTTTAGGAATAGGAACAGATTCAATACACTTTTTAAAGAATATTCAACAATATAACGACTGCTTTCAAATGACTTCATTTGGAGCATCAAAAGTAGTTCGGGAAAATTTTATGCCAACTTTTAAGGTTTGTAATAGTATTTGCAGTTGTATGTTAATTAATCATAACTATTATAGCCCATATACATTTTTACAATACATTTTTTCAATCAAACAAAAAATATCGTGTACCATAAAGTACTACAATAAAAATGAAACTTGATTTAGAATAAGTAAAAAGAAAATCAAATATAATAAGTAGGTATCATAATAAGAAATCTGAAATTGTGATTTTCATTGTGATTTTTTAGTGACTATTAAAATAATTTTGTGAGTTTTATAATTTTTAATTTTTGACATAATGTAATTGTTGACTTATTAACTTAAAAAAATAAAAAATTAAAGAATCGACTGTTAGGCGATACGAAGTTCGCCGGGTCAGCTAGTTTTAAATATATATAATTATTTTTTGAACACATACGGGGGAAACGGTAACATTGCCTAACAGCATCAATATACCGCAGACAATTTGCAGTTAACTCGTCAACACATTATTTTCTGTTTCTGTTTTCCTTTTAGCTCTTTAATACATGTAGAGAATTCAAGCTTTCCCTTCTTTTTAAGCCGCGTTTCAATACAAATTTGCTATAAATCCTCACCTATTTGATACGACGCTCGATTGGTAAGAAAGGTTAGAAATTTTAAGTTAATTTTTTCATAGTCAAATCCCCTTTAGAATTTGTGTTGTATGAATCACTAACAGATTTTTCAGACGTCCTATACGTTTACACAGAATATTGAAAGATCATCTAGAATGAGAACGAAGCACGCTCCTCGGAGTAATTTAAGCAAGCGTACATTGTAATGAACTATTACTCCATACATAAAATTGTGATTATTCAACCGCAATAAATTTACCAAGACTTGATGCTCAGATGGAGAAGCCTAATTAACCGACTGTATAAATATAAACTTGCTAAACAGTTAATACAAAAGTTAAGGGAAGCGATGGAGTTTTCGGGAATAAAAATTGTCAATTACAAGCCTAGTTGATCCAGTCAATCTCCTGTCAGATGTCATTTTGGGAAGAAAACATCAAATTCATCAAACACATTGCAATAGCTTCACCCGTTCTTTCTTGCAACACAATACAACAGAGACTAAATAGCTGCAAAACCATTGATACTGAAAATACCACTAAATATATCAAACTTCCATTTCATCGGTCTTTGGAATTCATACTTGGAGATATTCTTGAGCCATTAAACATTGTTCTAGCTTGGTTGCTCTCTTACACGCTCAAAGACTTATTATTTACAATAATTAAAGGTCATACTCCTAGACAAGAAATCAGCCCATGTAGTATACCAAGCAGAATGTTTAGATTGCCCAGAAAAAATTGACTTAATTGACTGATAATATCAAAATTTTAGAAAAGAAAACCAAGTGGTATATGGTATCCATTTTAGAAGTAATTCATATTGCTAGCCCAAAAGTACACAACATAAACAAACAACAAGAATTTCATAACCTTACAAAAAATATGGCAGTGTTCTACAGCCTCAATCGACAACTTAATAATTATCATAGTAATGACCAACCAAATAGTCCAAATTCAACATCTTATAACCAAAATTGACTATTACCCAACACCTTCCTCTTAACAACTAATATAATGATGAATTAAATTCGTATAGAGGACTCTTTTTGGTTTACAGAAGATTACGTTTCAGTTGAGAAAGGGGGGAAAATATGGTAGAATTCAAATCATCATCACACTTAATATTTAACTTTGAATACCCTAAAGAATGAAAACTTCAAAAAAAGGAGCATCGCTCCTTGGTGGTACCTCATGCAACGTAGAACCATTGTGACATCTGGTTATATGTTGGAAAGTTTATTAAATTCTATTCCTCTGAATGATGCTACTTCCAAAATCTTAATTACACGTTGTCAAGCATTTATCAACGATACCTCCTAGATAATCTAAGTAATAATGTTAAATAACTATTATATTACTCACTTTTTGACACCGTAAACTTAACTTTAACTCACTCAAATAAAAATTTCAGTTTCTACAACTACAAAAAAGGACTTTTAATTTGGAAAAATAATGAAAACTTATCCCTGTGTACACGTTAAATGGGTTGGACCAAATACTCCAAAGGTCTGCTTCTGAAGAGTTCTGGAAGTAAAATTGATACTGATGTCCATTAACAATTTAAAAATAAATTAATAATGGCTGAAGTGGAACCGGTCTTTACGCGAAACACATAATTATAAATGAATCTAAAGCAGGATCTGTGTATCAAAGCGGTGAAAACTCGATGCCTAATTTGACACCAAACAAGATAATAACTGACAAGACGTTATATTACGATATATCACAACTAAACCTCAAGAGGCTTGTTTCATGCGTTTCCCAAAACAAAAACTTTAAAATTATGAACATCTACTCTACTCTATTAGGGAACAAGCTCTACTTTTGTCTGTCTAATGCTAACTGAATATGCAATGAAAGAGGTATAAATTCTAACAACACAATAAACCCATTAACAAGTATTAATATTTTATGTACTTTATGTTTCCCATTAGTAGAACAATTAAAATTTACTGATATATCCCAATGTGATTCATATTAGTTTATTACCTTTATTTAAATACACTCGACTGTTGAAATATGTACATTTATATCCTATTAAGTTATTAAGTTAAGTTCGACGTAATGAAAATGTTGCATTAGCAAAAACTAACCATAACTTCCTATTAAATCTGTATAAATTCAATAAGTACTAAATTAATCGTCGCCATTAACCGAATCAAAAAATAAATTACCATAAAATAATTAAACCACTGGCATTTTCCAGGCAATTTGCTATGACAAATTCCGAACGTAGGCGTGATTGAATAGGTTTTGTATTGTGTCACACAGATAAACAGAGTAGATAAGTTAAAACTGTACTTGACCGTCGCTTAACTACTTAATTTAAGGTTGAAATTATACGCTCACAAAATTCACATCATTTATGCAAATCCGGTAACGAATATTTAAATACTTCGACTCGCTCTCCTGTCACCAAACATATTGATGTGGTCTATACCCAGTTCAATTATATCGAGCGTTGCACTATTGTCTTAAATCAATTAAGACATAAATTAAGCCACAATAAAGTATCGAGAAGTTGTAAAGAGATAAAACCGTTCGACAGTACTCATAAAGTCGACAGATAAGAATTTTACGTGTAGGTCGACTTGTCTTTAAAATATTTGTAAAGGTGTTAAGCTCGTTGAAATATTGAATGATGGCTATAATGCCGATCATTACCGTTGATGAATAATCAAGACATTAGAGTGGTAACAAACGACCGTCGTGTAGATAAAACGTAACACGTTCACTCCTATACGTTACATGGAAACAGGAAAATGTTTAGAACATGAAAGATGTAGCCGTGGAATTACATGAAGACGTTAGTACATTATCTTCTCTATTAAGATTTCGTTTACGTACGGTTTAAAAGGGTAATAAACATGCTTTACACATATATCGCCCAGAAATGTTTAGGGGAATTATTACTACAATAATACTAAACTATTCACATATCTTCTAAATAAAGTGACTGTAACACATACTATTTGATGATAGTGAGACTAACTTGATAAAAACAAGCAACATTGATGTAGAATGAGAGAGTAAGAACAATAACAACTAGTGCTTCTTAACTAAGCACCTGAAAACAATAAGATTGTTTATGAAGCCATACTTTTAGCTGCAGTCAATAACCATAAGAAAAATTACCACCAAAACGAGGTAGGCAACTGCTTGGGATATTCAACATTTGGTATTTAAAGAAATATGACGGTGATCGGAAGTAATAAATTCAAATTTAATTTGTAAAAATTGCAGGAACATTATTACGCAGCAGTTAATGTCAGGTAGGCGAATAGATTGTACTATAGGTTTTTACAATGGTAGATAATTTATTACATTTTCTTATTTTCGACTAAATTTATCCAACGACTCAATATTTTATACAAGTTGTGTTTATGTATGAATAAAGAAGTATGACATCATTCATAATTAGGTTTTGAGGCGTAACGCACATAAACAAAAAGGGTAAATCTCAGTAAATAAATCATGTCTGTAATAATTTTGTATTTTGAATTAAAATTAAGTTCAATTTTTTTTTTAAAGGAAATAAATAATTCACAATAGTCAACGTATGTACCTACACAATATTTAGAATTACTTTTCAATGTGTCCATCTATTGGTTCTTTAGTACTATCAGGTCAAGTTGTGTTATATCATATGATTGTTATTAAATACGAGTATTTGGCAAAAGTTATATGTATATCGTATCCAGCGAAGAGTGAATTGACTTATGCAAATGTTTTCAAGGATAGCAATTAAATATCGTAATAAAATTCGGTAAGGGATTATTTGTAATCATATGTATCTTTACCTAATTTATTATGAGGTAATGGAAGAGTCTCACTCCTCTTTGGGTTTGTTCTATGACAGTTGAACCCCTTATCTCACCTAGCTCCATCGTATAATCCATGAAATTTTAAATTCCATGTTTAAATCGTTATATTATTCTCGTAGGATTGAAAATATTCAAGAATTTAAACTTTAATAGAAGGATAACACCCAAGACTTAGTAGTTAGTCATTTGGCCGCTATGGGAGGACTGTTATGTTAGATATTTTTAACTGCAGCGTTACCGTCTACCGTCTACGAAAAGTCGTGAATTTATATCTGATTTCTCAATTTTGATTTCGACTAGGGATATCGATAACAGAATAACCATGAATGATGAACTTACATCAGGAGAAATACTCTATGTTGATTGAATTTTATGTTATGTAGGATTTGAAAACTAGGTGGAATCACCAATTAATACGGTAAAAGGCGTGTCGTTTATTGAAACATTTCTTACCTTGTTTTATCAGCATGTTTATAAAAGCTTATATCGCTTCACCTTGGCCTGAGTCGTGATCCGATTTAATGTTTTTGTTGATAGTTGTCAAAGTATCATGATCCTGATAATACTTATTTAACTTATATAAAATGCGGTATTTTATAAGAAAAGTATAAATTATTTATTAATGAATTTGTATACTAAAAAGTTGTATGCAAAATGGAAATCACAGTTGTTCAACTTTGTGATTTAAAGGCTCCTATCGATAAAATAATTTGATACTAGACCCATAAAACTTGCATGCTCATGTGTTCTTGCCACGTATTGCATTTAGCTCTATGATGAAAGGTACATATGTTTCATAAATTCTGTGCTTTTTGTAAACAATAATAAATATTCCATTAGAAAATAAAGCGATATGAGCTCCTTATCTTTGCTTCCACTACCAACAGCCATAACAGCCAACACAAACTATGGTATATTTTGAAACTCATATACGTACTTAACTAAACTACATAGTAATCAAGTAATTATAAACACACAATTTAACGTGCGACAATTAAGAATGTTGAATAATAAGTATAAAACAAATATTTTTAACTAGGATGTGGTTAGTTCTAGAACAATTCATACGTCGTAATATGGCCAGCACTGAAATATCTTAGTCAATTTTAATTCATGCAGACCTACGCCGTGGAACATTTAACATGTAAAAATGTGTAAGAAAAATATAAAGACGCGCCCATGCATTTTCCAACAGATCCCACTCCGCCCTATACAATAATATAAATAATGGAGGTGTACATAACAAAAGTGCATAATAAACCATCGATACACAATTCGGATCAATACTGTGTTTCTTTATCAGATCAGCGGCCTCAAATAAAATAAATTTGCGAAGGAAGTCGCCCAAGTGGGGACTGCCGGTGACGAACCTTGCGACGGTTCCATTACTTGCCTGAACCTCAACCTACCTAAGCTACCATACCAGTAATGCACTTAATGAAATTTATGGACAAGATTTCACACGAGGCGAATACTGCACTCAGTTAATTTATTTATCACCTTCGCCAAACAATAGCTAATATCAGTTAACACTATTTGAACTTTCCACGCTTCAGTTGGCATAGGAATAGGATTTTGGTCTGATCGGACTATTGTATCCGCAGATATCTAAGTATAATGGTGTATTTACTATGAGGTATGTAGTGCGGTAAGATTTGTTGTTAATAGATAAGTAGAAGTACCTATACTCAAACACATTTAAGCACATATCAATATTTGCTATTAATTACCTTTCTATGAGGTTTAGTTGCGAGCCCAACCTACCGATAAGTAATATTTCGTAAACTTAATATGACAGATTGGCTCAAGGGAAACGACGATGAACATTAATTTTTAAATACCCTACTGTCGTTGCGTGCTTCATATGCACATATAGATACTCGTATTTCTGGTACAGGTATTGAATATAAATTTTCAATAAAAGCTCGAAGCTAATTATGGATTCCAAGAGCAAAATTACAAAAATATGTTAATTGACGATTCGGTAGTCATATTAAACGTACCTAAATGTGAAATTATGAATTGATATCGTTTTATTTCAACCGAATAAAATATCATGCGACCGGAGAGAAGGTATTCGTTAGCTCGCTGTGGGTAAAAAAGGAGGATTTCGAGTTCAGTAGTCATATTATAGTTTTATGATTATTATTTTCGTTTTCAGTAATTTATGAGTAAAAATATGAGTCGATCCGACGCTAAGTGCCGTAAACATTCTCTTAATGACGACCAGTTTATTTGTAATTTATTCGAATTTTATTTTAATGTGTGAAGTTTTATTACAATGTTTTATAATCGTGCTTTTAATAAGGCCTTTTGGTGCTCAAAACCTCATAACAAATTACCCCTCGTTCTCAACTTGAAATCACTTTAATATTCTTATCGGTAAGTAGCGTTATTTTACAGGAAAATGATGGCAACCGACTGATATTGGATATTTTTGACGGAAATAGAATCACGTTCCTCTTCTGTTGCTTATTACTTTTGTTACATGTATCTGAGCGTATCTGAAAGTTTGTTTCGACTTCAGTTGATTATAGTAGGATTAACAGTTCTTAAGTTAGTTTGGAATTATTTCAAAATATTTAAATATGTTTATGAGTATTTAAATAATTAAGTTTCTCTTAATAAATTATCTATGGTCTTTGTACTTTAAAATAACAATTAGGAGAAAGTAATAGCGGTTTGTGTAGGTAATTCAAAAGTATAGAAAATAATATTTATTGCCCCAGCCTATCCAGTGTATACCTACATGCAGAGATATTAATATGTGTCCGTATATAATTTAAATAACTTTCGATAAAAGTATAGTCGATTGTAATGTTATTTCTATGTTTTCTCTTGTGATCGACGACTTTTACGAAACCAGTTCTGACTAACATCTATTCTTCAGTCGACCTTAATGCGTCCACAGATCCTAATCAGCAGTAATTAACAAATTCGTGACCCTTGCCAGAGAGAATGTTTTAAATTCAACAGTCATCATTCATCATTAACTCCCAACAATTAATTATTGTTCGGACCCGGTTCTTCAATGACAAAAGATTTATTGTATTGTAAAAAATAATTTACATTGAATTATTCAATCTCTCCGATATCGCCGTGGGTCGCTCATTTTCGCCTTTTTTATTTACTGATTTTGAGTACCTTTGATCGCTAACGCCGCGGGTGGTTTGGAGACTTTAAGAGAACACGAGGACATTTCGAACACTTATTGCACTCCTCTTTCCAGGCGTCAAGGAGCAGAGTCATTGTTCTCGATTTCGCGAGTGGAAAAATCGAGGCATTCGGTGAGCTTCAAATAAATATTTCGGTTCGATTTCCTAGGCCTAGTCGCTAAATCTAATATTTAAATTAACATGACTCAAGCCAAATACGTAAGAACAAACCTGAAGAGAAGAACGAGGCTGAAGAGTAATAAGGAGATGACAAAATTACCATAATGGGACTGAAGTAACCACTGATCAATATTAAAACAAAAAGGCAGCAGCAGTAGACGAGCTGCGTTCAAAATTAATAAAATATTTAGGAAGACGAAGCACACAAGCTGAACAGAAGTGAGCAGTAGTAATGTCTGAATCAAGAGAAAAAAAACATGGAAGAATGGAAAGTACGAAAGTTAAAGTAAATGAAAATAAGTTCAAAGTAAATACTTTAATTCAACTCATTCTTAAAACGAGAAGACATTTTTACATATTATAATTTCGTCAAAATATACTCTAAAGAACAATATTTTCTAATTTTTACGAAATTATAATTTGCAGATGTGTTTTCCCACTTCAAATGCATGTGGGCATTTACGGCTCAGGTCAAGTAGCGCCATTCTTCTAACGAAACGGATAGTTATGAGTAAAGTTCGGGAAATATGCACTTCAGATTCCAAAAATATGCATGCGAATATGTGCAAAACACATTCAAAATATGCACTAGAATATGCATTAAATATGCAAATATGCATTTATAAAACAATTAAATAAGCAGTTTTTTGAAAACATTTACATATTTCTCTGAGATTTCCTATTTACACTGATACCGAGAATATAGAGCACATTTCCCTAGCTTTGCAATTGCAATTGCAAAGTATGCAATTTTAATATATATATATATGCATTTATAGAATTTTGTCGAAATATGCAAATATGCACTTTATAGGCATTTTGCATATTTCCCGAGCTCTAGTTTGTAGGTTTCTGCCAGCACGAGAGAGTAAATGCTTGTAAATTACTAAAGCATAGATATTAGTCATTACAAGCGTTGTCAAAGCCTTTAAAACGTTTTAAAAAAGTTACTAAACAATTTGTTTTTTTTTTTAAACCTGAATATAGATTTTAAGATAAAACATTTCCAATACGTTTTCTATTTGTTTCCATATGATGCATTGATGTATATGTTCAACACTGAAAACAACTTTATATCTAGTCGAATGACGTTTTTTGACAACATTTATAACGTTTCTGTTAACTCTAAGCGGATTTGTATTTCAATAACATGTTTTCGATTTTTAAATCGGCTTTAGTTATACTTTTGGCAGGTTTTAATTTGATTTACAAATTTTTTTTAACCCCTCTTTATTGATCTTCTTTATTGGACACAAAAACAAATAAGCGAAAGTCCTACAGACGTTTCTTTGTTGTCTCTCTTGACTTTTACTTATCGAATTTATAGGACGTTTGAGAGAAACATAACTTTGACTTGACTTGACTTTTAAAAATCTTTATATTGTTAAACTTTTTTTTTCATTTTCTTCACTTTTAAATGTTTTCAGGAAAGTAACTCAGGGGTTTATAACCAGCGAAGCTATCACTATGAAAACCCCAGATGTTACTCTTCTTTTGTCGAGTTTCTTTTAGAACATTGTATTAGAAGAAAATATGGGTGATATAAAGAGCAAAAAATGGAATGTGAAACTGCAATATTTTTGCAAAAATCACAAATATTTCTGAAGCGTTTCGAATACATCACCTAATGTTATCATCCTGTGTTTTTACAAATATCAATCCGTATAACTATGAACAATTTTTGCAACTGCTGTAACAATTCCTTCAATAATGATCATCATTAGCAAGTGCTATTGCATTGTCTGGATCACTATGAAAACCCCAGATGTTACTCTTCTTTGGTCGAGTTTCTTTTAAAAAATTGTATTAGAAGAAAATATGGGTGATTAAAAGAGCAAATAATAGAATGTGAAACTGCTATATTTTTTTGCAAAAATCACAAATATTTCTGAAGCGTTTCGAATACATCACCTAATGTTATCATCCTGTGGTTTTACAAATATCAATCCGTATAACTATGAACAATTTTTGCAACTGCTGTAACAATTCCTTTAATAACGATCATCATTAGCAAACGGTATTGCATTGTCTGGATCACGTAAAAGATCACTAGGATATCTTGCAAGCCATAACAATGTAACAGATCTAGTTATTTTCTCACATAGTTATTTTAAAATATAGGTTAAAAATTTGCTCGATTTATGATTACTGACATTTAAATTACAACATCCATATTAGCATTGGTTGATTACTGAAGTAGTTTTAATGTAAACTGACTCCATGACAAGAAAGGTTGAAACGAAATGGGCGAAAATGATTACTTAGGTGTACAGTCAACGTTTTCGAAAAAGTGAAAAGTGTTGTCAGTTTGAATAATTTTTCGAATTGTATTGAAGAAATTCAAATTTGTAATCAGATTTCGAGCGAATAAATGAAATTCGAGTTCCGTGCACGTTGAAAGGCGTCTAGAAATTTCACTTAAGATGTTATCGAACAATACTTGCTTCAACAGCATTTCCACTGCCTCCTTGACTAAGTATCCTATCAGAGGTACCACGATGCTATCGTGTTACTCCATTAAATTCGAAATTTATCTTTCGTCTCGCGGTCCATTCTCAGAGAAAACACCAACAAACCACTTAAATTAATTAAAATGAATGCAAATGGTCCCGGACTATACATCAGGCTATAGAGATAAAATTAATTTCTCCAAACCAATTTCGTATATCAAACATTATAAAAATGACATCGTTAGCGCACCACGCCTCGTGAGATACCTCCCACATTTCGTGGTCACTATCCACTGGCCTTTTGTATTCTCCTCAATCTTACGGTATTAACAATAGCTCGACGGGGTATCTTATACAAAATACATAAATACATTGAATTCATTATATATACATATATCTGTTGCAGTCGTCCTGCCAAGTTGGACCCGAGTGGACGTCCGATGCGATCGTCCGATGGCCGTTAATGTCTTGAGCTACTGGACCAGCTCTTAACGAACTAATCAATAGATCACGGTCGAGCCTTCGATCATTTATCATTGCCCTTAAAGAGATTCGTAATAAGCGCCTCATTTTTACCGGGAAAGTGTCACAGGTGACCGGTAAATTTATGGGCTGCCACTTTCTCGCTGATATTTGCCACAATAATTATCTTTGTGCATTTTGAAAATGTGCCATTTATCAGAAATCTACATTAATGCCGATATGTTAAACGTCAAGACATGTAGTAAACGCACGCAAGAAAATAATTATTTTGGTTGATATTTTTACTATGCTATATTATTCTTTATGCAGTTAAAATACTAATAATACTTAAAATGGTGATATCAAATCTATATATATAAAAGAAAGTCGTGTTAGTTACTCCACTTATAACTCAATAACGGCTGAACCGATTTAGCTGAAAATTGGCAGGGAGGTAGTTGAGAGCCAGGAGAAGGACATAGGATACTTTTTATCCCGTTCGACAGCATTCCCGTGTGACTTGACATGAAACGTCAGTCACTATAAAACGTGGTATAACAAAAAAGAATCAGACTTGGAATAACAAAACGCAAATGACAGCTATGTAATTGACGTATAATGACAGCTATGTAATGACGTATGGATGACAATTTGATATTTGTAAGAAATCAATAATAAACTTTTTCTATTAAATAAATAATTAACAATTATAATGTAAAATTGAACTATAAAAGTCGATATGGTTGAAAATTTGAGTTTTTAGATGAAGTGAAGTTTAATTAATAATGACGCGACCAAGACGATCGAATCTTTCTCGACAAAGTCGTGATGCAAGAAGAATACGAAATACTGCAAATGAGGTAATACTGCAAATCACAAGGTACTTAAATGAAGAGCAATCTATGTACTAAAATACAGAAATAATTATGAATGATTAATGTAGGTATTTATTTTTTTTGTATTTTTTCCAATTAAAAAACAAAAAAAACTGCTTATTTATTGCAATTAAGGCGGAACAAAGTTCGCCGGGTCAGCTAGTATATAATATTCAGCAAAGAATTGCTGTTTATTTGTTTAGTTATTTACTTATTCCAAATACAACACTACATCAATACAATAATACAAATAATATTTTATCACTATATTGACCGCAGGGGGGACACATTTTCTGTGCGTGGACTCGGGGTCATAAATAAAAATATTAATTTCAATAATTCCTTTATATATGGGCTAAGATTTTCAATTACTCTAAAGTGCATTCCAGTGGCGATATCGTTTTACTTTTATTAATCATTTTTGATGCATATATTCGTATTTCAATCCTTAGTTATCAAAGGCAATAAACCATTGAGTTCTTCCCCTATATTTCACCTTGCATAAGGAAACACAATAATTTTCTTTCTAGTGGGCAATTATTTTAACGTACAATAATTAGACATAAGTACAACTGGCTCCTTTCTTGTCAGTTTTTCCCAAAAAATGGCTATTAATCTCCTATTTTGTACTTGTGGAGCTTTTGTATTTTCATATACAGATCCCCAAGCAATAATACTATAGATAATTAATTTTTAACAAAATTTCTATATATTATATAAGGCATTTTTTGAATATATAAACTAGGTAACCTATGGCTTTTGAGGTATGGTGTATGTGGTGTGACCACTTCATATGCCATAAACCCATAGGTGCCATAACCATCAGAAAACCTATATTGTACTAAAGAAGTTTTGAAATATTCAGACATCATGAGGACTGTGTTTAAGCTGATAAATGTTTTTTGAAATTCGTTTAACGACTTTATACACTAACCTGCTCTAATACTGAAGTAACTAAATATTTCTGTGAATCAGTCTAATATAATTTGAAGTTAAACCTTTTTGAAAGTTACATTACGTTTATGAACAACAAGGTAAAAGTACCACAATTAATATTAGATTCATTGTATATATACACATTTTGGAGAAAAACCGAAAAGATCATTTGATTGGCCATCTATTGCTTTTTGCAAAAAAATAATATTGTACCTTACCTATTCTCACAGTCACAATGGGCTTTTCTATGGTCCATACATCAACATTATGGAGTGTAATGAGCACGAGAGAAGATTTAAATTTATCTTTTGGCTTCAATAGCAGCGGCCCTGGACATTTATGTATTATGTGAAACCATCATCATGGCCATATCCCTCTATTAAAAAACGGTAGGTCTGAGCATGAGCTCTGATCTTTGCATTTATATGAAGAGAAATGCAAAATATCGGAGATATTAACGAACTACAACGCAAATGTACTCACAAGGGTGTAAGTTACCATCACAAAACATTGTTATACACACAGAATCATAGATAACTCACAGAATGATAAAACTCTAATCGATCCTCTATGATCTGACAACATGGATATGCCACAAGTTGAAGCGGTGTTTGTTTGTATCTTTTTAACCAAATGATGTTTCATGTAAGTTCTGCTATCTTTGATATATAAGTAGTATATATACATTCTGATTTAAAATGTTACTTTCGGTTTTCTACCTAAAAAAAATTCATACCTGATTGCATAACTAAAAGAAAAGTCAATTTTCGATCGATATAAACACATACATAATATATATCTTATAGTAGATATAATATTGTGTTATTTATTGCAATATGGTACTATCCAATACAATATTCTAATATTATATTGTAACCTTAATCCAAACAAAAGTTTCAAAAAGATTGTAGCTTATATTTCATCAAATCTTTAGAAATTGATAACTTGACAACTAAGTCTCCTAGAACAATTTAGAACTATCCTGAATAACAATCAAATTCAGGTTCTCACATTTTGTTGCTGTATGTCTCACAATTTACCACATATCAGAAGAAAAAAAATAGGAATGGACGATTCAAGAATTTGTTGGGTTAAAGCTGACGAAAAATCTAATTCTGATTCTCTACAAGGCTAGGAAAGGGGCTGAAAAAGAGCCTCTATTCTTTTTTGAAATGAGAGAGAATTTTAGATTTCTTGAAACATTTCTCCCTTATGTAAAATGCAAGTATAAAAGTCAGAGAAAGGAGAACGTGTTCAATACGGCGAGGATTACCTTGGTGAGATTATAAAATAATCGGTGTCTACATCTAAACATTTTCCCAGAGTGCGAACGGTGAAACATAATTCTTTAACACGTTTTGCATGTACTCTGAGTTCATTTCTGTAAAACCGCATCTCAAACTGAAAATTTTCAATTCTCTTATCTCGCTTCATCCATTTACTCTTCGGTCGAGGTCGTTAACGTTGATTCTTTTTCTTATTCAGCAACAAATAAATTGCCTCCCTTGCCCACTTTCCGTACAAAATCTCCTCGACGTCATCTACATGGCTGGCGGGTCATCACGAGCACTAAACAAGAGGATTACATTGGAATACAAGCATCGGCAATTAGCCTTGGTGTCAGCTCTGTTCTTTAATTAGATACCATATCGTCTAAATTACCACGACGGCGCGGCGCGCCGCAACCACGAAAAATTTACACCACTGGGCGGATATTTGCATAAGTATAGTTCGAAGGCGGACATAAGGTCAGTTTAACTCGTTATAAAGTTATTTCGTTAAAATCGTCTCAAATTAATGTAATGGCGAAATAATCGTCACATCAAAACATTGAAATCAGGCTTGTAACAACACATCGACAAGGTAGGATTGGCGAACTTACAACTTCACCCACTGACTATAAATAGTTATTTTGACAATACTTCCCCTTGAATAATTCATAAGTATTCAGCAGCTTCCATGCAGTACATAAACTCTCCAGACCAGGCGAACCTCTCGTGTCGGATTCTTCCAAAATCCTAATATCGAAAATATAATGTAATTCGTCGTTAGGGACGTATTCATACGTAGGTAAACACGGGCTCAATGGCATAATAAATTTCGAGTTGCCGAAAAATATCGAACACCTGTACGGAGAGAAGAAGAAGATGAACGGCCCAACTGAAACAAAAGGCCCGTGTTCGGCTTCGGATGCAGATAGGACACGATGTCATCGCTCTACGAGTGGATTAAAGATGCACGCGGCCATCTATTTTTATGAATGCCATTTGTCTGTGCGATATGGCATTTAACTAGATGGATGTGGTTTTGCGTAGATTTGAAGAAAATTTGGAAATGCAAGGAATCCTTTAAGCGCAACGAGAACAGTCTATGATTCTACTGCAAAATCTACTGGCAAAATTTGAAGTTATATTTGGTAATATGGAGAGAATTTTTCAACCTATTGTTGACCTATAGGTCTCGACACCAAAGAAAAACTGGTGTGGCTTGCGGGCGAATTCATAGTCAACTACATGCAGGAGGGGGCATTGAAAATTAAATGGGTACCAGTGAAATGGAATAAAACATTTTATCCAATGGTAGTATTAGAAAAGTATCGAAAAAAGTTAGAAGCGCGCCTCTAAAATTTCAGTTTTTGTCAAAAAATAATATTATAGCCCACACATAAACTTTATGAAGTCTAATGAGCAAGAGAGATGACTTAAATTTGTTTTGGCTTCAATAGCAGCGGCCCTGGACATCCATGTACTATGTGGAACCATCATCATAGTCATATCCCTTTATGGAAAAACGGTAGGTCTGAGTATGAACTCTGATCTTTGCATCTACATGAAGTAAAATGCAAAACATCGGAGAAGTTTTAAGAAACACCTCGTGGATGCATACTGGCAGGTCAGAAATGGTGACCCCACTTATACTGTGAACAAAGAAATACAGAAAGTAAGGAGCCACCAAGATAAACTTCTGACTATAGTTCTTGAACAATGTAAACCTATTATGGGGACCTAAAAGGACTTACTCTTTAAAGCTGATATAACTGTTAATGACTGTTTGGTGATAAAAAAGGAACCAGCACTACTAGTAGATGTACTGTAGTAGTAGTAGATGGATTAGAAGTAGAAGGATAGTAGTAGAAGTAGATGGATTAAGGCAACCTATGAAATGAAAATCTACTGTAGTAATAGTAGATGGATTAGAAGTAGAAGGATAGTAGTAGAAGTAGATGGATTAAGGCAACCTATGAAATGAAATTGCAATATAATAAGTGGTTGCTAGACACTTAGGGAGTTTCAGTTATAAGTTCTTGGGTAAATAAAATGCAAACTGTATTTGATACATAATTTTAAAAAACACAGAGTAAAATATGAAATTACACAAAGTGCACGTTCTTTCGAAATTGACACTAGGTACTATACAGCTAACTATGAGTGTCTATCATTTGCACCAATTATAAGCTATGAAGTATGATGAAAATTTGAGATTAAGTCTCCCGTTAAAAGATGAAAAAGCGCCTTTTTTCCAACCGTACCTCTCATGTTTCTCCCACTACTTTAGTGATGTACTTCAGTACTTTTAGTGATGCAAATGAAACCGGTAATACTACAAAGAAGAAAGAGCAGTTTGATTAGGACAACCTAAAATACAATAAAACCTGGGACTGCAGAACACGAAGGGAGTTTCAGTGGTTAATTCTGGGTTGATGAAATGCAAAGTGTATTAGATATATAATTTCAAAAAACGCATTGTATAATATTAATGTATACAAAGGACCCGTTCTTTCGCAACTGATACTAGGTGATATACAGTTAAGTATGGGTATATATGATTTATAACGAGTATAAGTTATAAAGTATGATGAAAATTTAAGTGTAAGTCTCCTGTTAAATCATGAAAAATCGCATTTTCTCCCAAATTGTATCACTAATATTCCTCCCAGTACTTTCCCTGCGAATACGCAGCCCATGATTGCGTTTGATAACCAGTTTAATTTTGTGATTCCTTCTGAATTACACTAAGATGTTTGAATAATGTATGAGAAATTAACATTATTGATACAATAATAACATTATAACGCTACAATAATTACAATTATTAACGGCAGAGTCGTGTTTAATTCCAATGTTGGGTTCTGCATCTACTCTGTATCTTTACCGCGGTGTTAATGTCCGCTGCACCTATAATTTAATTGCACGACCACCGCACGTGATAAATCCGATGACCAACCGCACAATGTGTGTATTATTCTATCTGAGCCGTGAAACGGGCCTTAATTGTTTTCTGAAGAAAGAGCATTTGCATTGCTAAGGGTCTGACTGATAGGTGTCAGTTCATGACTGCGCTTCGACTCGCGCCTCGTAATGAGTTCTTTGCTTGTTTAAATGAGTACCTGATATACACAGGATTAGTGTTGTTTTACAGTTGTACGAACATTATAAGCGCAAAAAGTTTGAATGGATGTCAGCGTAGGCGGGAAATAACTCGCCCGTGCGATTATCTTTGAATTCGAAATAATATGTAATTACACACTGGTTAGATAGCGGATATCACATTAGTAAATCGTCACAGCCTTTTGTTATTACTAAGTGTTCGTCAGATCTGAACACTCTGGTATATCTTACATAAAACGGTGTGAAGTGTGCGGTCATTAATATTTATAAATTTGCTTACTTTAGCTAACACAGGTGATAGGTTAAGTACGAGTAGTCAAGGTGTGGTCCGTGTGGCACGGTATCGCGTAGCCGAGCTCAAGACTAAGAGCCCAATGAAAGTGAATGCATCGTTACTCATCCGATATCTAATTATGAGTGAAGACAAATGGTGTTGCGACTACTGAAGACGAAAGTGTTTTACCTATCTTATCCCTTTCTGTAGGCATAATTCATTTTCTTCACGTCTACACAATAACAGACATTTATCCCCAGAAACGAGACAATGTTCATACTTCACCAAAGTAGTCGAATGAATTTCTAAGTGATTAAATTGCAAGAAGTAGGAGAAATTATAAATAGGGCGTTAGGGCGTTCAAAACTGTAGAGTGGAGGCTGTTCTATGTACTGGCTACTACGTCAGGCATAATATGCCATATGACACTTGTCAATAATCTAATATATATCCAATATTTCTAATAATTTAATGGTTTTAATTACTCACAAGAAGTCACCTGGGTGTCTCTGATACGTGCAAGCTGTTAAAGTATATCTAAACCCAATCACTCACCACAGGATTCTGTAATCCATAATCCATTTTCAACGCATAGATAGCAAACGCCTAAAGTATATATGTAGTACATAATTGTTACCTTCAGTTTGTACGTACTTTATACATACTATTTAGTACGTACTCTGCTTTGGAAATTGAAGGGAATCAGCGTGAATTTGGGGCATTAAAGTATACACTTTAGTCCCTCACGGCACATACTTATAGAATTTTGAAATTTCAACCTGCAGTATACACCACAACTTGCACATGTGCACTAATTTGTACAGTACGAAGAGAAAATATTCCCACTCTACTCCATATATACTTATTAATATATAATAATTTAATTAATATATAATTAATAGTAAATTTAAACAAATCAATCAATTCACATTATAGTTAAGTGTATACATTCCAGTTGTAACTGAAGAGAATTGAAATTACGTTCGAAAGCTGTTACATAACTATAAAGAGTATTCTTACTTTGCCCATTACTCACTGATAAGCTACACACCCTGTTAACCTATTGAAGTTTAACTTAGCCAAACGTAATTCCTTGTTAAATATGTATAGAAAACAAATCACGACATAGCCCTCCGAACCGCAAGAAACGGTAACCACCAACAGGCATTTCTGCTTGTTATCTTTATGAGGGTGGTATAACAATGTTGAGGTAAGCGATGATGGGAACATGGGGAGAACAACACCAAAAGGGACGCGAACAGTAGGTAATAATGCACATTTGTGCATACAATAGTAAAGTCTTTTTTGCGATTAAAATTTTGACATGGAGGTTTGCTATGTCCAACTCAGTCAAAGAATGTAAGTTGGAAGGAAAATAGCGACGCGAAGAGCTAATAGGGACACCTTTAAGCAGAAATATAAATTTTTACGATCAAAGCTTTATTGGTTATGTTGACTTAAAATATTGACCAAAATTAGTGCTTTCTCGAGAGTCACGTCCAAACAAATTGACGAAATTTGATGAATCTTGATCAGTTTTCTGTTTTCTGAATATCTATATCTACAAGCTTTTCCAAGGTATTAAGTTGTATAGGTTGTTCTCAATGTGCGACTGTAGAACCATCTAACCTAATCCAACCCTAAGTACCTTTTCGAGCTAAGCTGGATATGAGGTAACTTCAGCTGAAGCTGTAAGTATATAAAGCCAACACGGATGAGGTAATTAAATCTCAAAACAGCCGTAGGTAATTTTCAACGAGGCGTGATTGAAAATCTTAAAAAAGCATGCAGAGAGTTGTAAATTGCAAACGGATCCATACCAATACGCTTATATCGGGTCCGCCAAATAACTTTCTTTTTTTTTTTGAAAATGCTATAAAAAAAACTACTGAATATTTTCTTAAATTTCTATTTTTATTTGAAAGTACAATCCTTCCGGTTAATGATGGAAAATAATTTCATTCAAATGGCTGCCTCGGCTGGCCATGCAGTAGCCTACACGATCGGTCCAATTTTTAAGCACATTATCGATTGTGTGCAGCTGTATTTCACCAATGGCTTCACGAATATTGTCCTTTAAAGCGTCAATTGTCTCTGGCTTGTCGGCGTAACACTTATCTTTGACGGCACCCCACAAATAATAGTCCAACGGTGTCAAATCGCAGCTCCGAGGTGGCCAAACGACATCAGCTCTGCGGCTGATAATGCGATCTTCAAAAACAGGGCGCAAAACATCGAGTGTAGCTTCGGCTGTGTGGCACGTAGCGCCGTCCTGTTGAAACCAAATGTTGCCAATATTCTCCTTTTCAATTTTTGTGAACAAAAATTCGTTCAACATGGCCCGATAACGATCGCCATTGAGTGTAACGGCCACTCCTTGCTCATTTTCGAAGAAAAATGGCCCAATTATGCCTCTGGACCAAAATCCGCACCAAACAGTGACTCGCTTTGGGTGCACCGGCTTTTCAATGTATGCGTGCGGGTTTTCTGTGCCCCAAATACGACAATTTTGCTTGTTTACATACCCGCCAAGATCAAAATGAGCTTCATCTGAAAAGATGATTTTTTTGGCAAAATCGGCATCTTCTGTAAGTCGATCGCAGGCCCACTTAGCGAAGCGAAAACGCATCGGATGGTCAGTTGGCTTCAACTCCTGAACCAATTGGACTTTGTATGGCGTCATACCAAGGTCTTTATGCAAAATTCGTCTCAATGATGTCTCCGAAATGTTCAATTGTTGAGAACGACGGTGAATTGATGTTGATGGCGCTTCACGCACACTTTCTGCCACAGCAGCAATATTCTCGTGTGTACGCACTGTTTTTGGCTTTTCACGCTTTGGGTTATCGATGAGGATGCCAGTTTCTTTCACTTTTTTCACAAGATAACGAACATACGGAGCTGACGGTGCTTCTCTTCTTCCAAAATCCGTACGCAATTTTCGCACACATTCTGCAACATTACCATGATTTTCAAAGTAATGTCGCAATATTTCCCAGCGTTGTTCAAGCGTATACACAACCATATTCGTTCAGCGGAAGGATAAAACTAATTATCTGTCAAATCAGAGATGAGCTAAGTGTTACCATTCACGAAATAAGGACTAGTTGAAAAAAAAAATCTTAGATGGCGGACCCTATAGCTCATAGGCAGCAAAATGTACAGTAAAACTTTTGACATTTGGGGTCCACCTATCAGAGATTCTTTTCTTGATCAACTCTTATGATTTAGTATGGGCGATGCGAGAACGCGACGAATGAGTACCTACACATGTGGGTGCATCGAGTAGAGTAGAGCGCCTCGACCAGGTGGCCCGATGACCACGACCAAGAAGACCAAGAAGAGAACGACGACGACGACGAGGAGGAGGAGGAAGAGGACGACGGCAATGAAGAGAGGTGCGATTCAGCCGCGAGCGAAGCGTTCTGATCTAGAAAGCTAATCTTCGCGCCGGCTAACAACTTGTCTGTCAACGGCCACCATGACCGGCAAATGATTCCGCTCTCGGGTGTAAATCTTAACGTTGTCATACAACACGTTTTTATCTCCAACAAAGCAAAACGATCAGCATTAATAAAGTGTTTGTTCGAGATTGATTACGGCTCGTCGGGGGAATATTCCCGCTAACGTAGTAGGTGGAATACCGAACATCGTTGACAAAATACTTGTCACCGTTATTCCTTGAGGTATCTGAGGGGTCGAAATTATCCAAAAAAGCAATTGACGATATTAATGGTTGCGACCTCGGGCGCAAATTAAACTCATAACTTCATCACTGACAGCGCGTTAAAAACCGTCACCCGGCCAAATAAATAATGGTCGAGGTTAATGTTATAATTTATTCACAGGCTCCTTGTTGCGCGAGGCCGCATCATTTCTTAGATAAATACGATACGTCTTCGGAGAAGAACACCCCACGTTACATTTCTTATTAATGGTGTCTGTTGTGGTGTTAAAATATTCAAAAATATTCCGGTTATTAATTAAACATTGCCTCCTCTTGAATACTCATAAGTCATCCGTGTTGGCCGTACGAAGAGATGAAACGAACAGGTAAGAATCGTCGACTTTGCTGCCAATCAAGGTAGTAACGATCCGTGGGCCTTTTGAGACAGGGTTGCCAAATAAAGCAATCACGTACTAAACAAAAAGTCAATGTGCTATTATTTGTATCGAGTTAGTTTGCAGCGAGCTACAAAAATTTTTCTACAACAATACAACAATAAATACAATAATACAACAATACGACAAAGTCTACAACAATAAAGTGCCCGAAGGGGCCTGAAAATGACCCCCAAAGCCTGGAGAATGGGGTTTTCGGCCAATATCTCCTAAAATATCACAACCAGAGACTTTTTGTTCAAACAAAAGATGAAGATCCGTTCATTCTCTACAAAAATGGTCCTTATCATTTTTTTCGGAAAATTGATCGTTCCCGAGATAAACAAGTCCAAGCGCACCCAGAATTTTGAGCTCTCGAGCTGGGTATCAGAGAGCACGCTGCGGGAATTTACGCATGCCCGGGCGGACAAATTGTCCAATAACTTGGTTAAAAATGCACATTTTCTCATGATTCAAAGTTCATGTGAAAGATAAAATCTGCCCCTACCATCCCCTGTCACTTGAGCCGCGTGGTCTAGCAGACGATACGAGCGCTACAAGCAGGGAACGCACGGCGGACGACGGCAAGAATTAAAATGATGAAATTCCCTCTTACTTTTAAATAGTACTTTTACTTTACTAATAAGTAGTATGACTTTATATACATGAATCGAAAGGTGAGAACGTAATCGTTACTTTCGTCAAGGTAGAAAAATGCCCAAAATAAAGGACAAAAAGAAAACAACCACGAAATGAAAAAGTGTGTTTTTTCTGGGATCGTGCATTTTTTGAATTTTCTGGAAAATCCCTGATTTTTTGAAAAAAAGTAATAGCACAGCCGAAAACTAGACAATCTCACCTTTCAAAAGACATGCCTTGAAGGGCCATTTTATTAAAGTATAAATTAGTAATGACTCATTGTAGGCAAATTTTTCAAGACTCAAAAAACAGTCAAAAATTGGAAATTTTTGACCAAACTTTTTTATTGCAACGCAAAAAAATGAGTTCCTGCAATTTTCTGGGATGACTATGGACACATCCAAGATCAATATTCGGGAAAATCCGAAGCAAATCAGGGTACTAGAAAAAAAGTACGAGCAAATTGCGGGCGAGGTCAAAATTGCGTCGGAGCAGAAAGTTTGACCCGTTTTTTTCAATATGGCCAAAGAGTCAAATCGTGGCTCAAGTGACAGGGGATGATAGGGGCAGATTTAATCTTTCACATGAACTTTGAATCATGAGAAAATATGCATTTTTACCCAAGTTATTGGACAATTTGTCCGCCCGGGCATGCGTAAATTCCCGCAGCGTGCTCTCTGATACCCAGCTCGAGAGCTCAAAATTCTGGGTGCGCTTGGACTTGTTTATCTCGGGAACGATCAATTTTCCGAAAAAAATGATAAGGACCATTTTTGTAGAGAATGAACTGATCTTCATCTTTTGTTTGAACAAAAAGTCTCTAAATGTCATATTTTAGGAGATATTGGCCGAAAACCCCATTTTCCAGGGTTTGGGGGTCATTTTCAGGCCCCTCCGGGCACTTTATTCTTGTAGACTTTGGCTCATCTTAAATGATTTGTAATTATCTCTTATTCCTGGAGGTATGAAAAAATCAGCTAATATTGATGAAATTTTCCCCTTTATTTACTGGATTAATAGATAATCAGCTGAAAAGATTATATTAAAAAAATGTCCATTTTTGAAGTATAGAAAATCGTAAACCAAACAACAGCAGTAAATTTTTTTCTGAACTGTACGTTAAATAACAAATTTAAATCTAATGAAAATCCACTTCGTCAATTATGAAAAGAATGAACTTTTAAATCTTCCTGGTATGAATATACTGCCGATGGTTAAAAGAAAGTAAGTGAAAGTAATAAATCCTTCAAATGCCTTAAATAAACGTTAAAGCATATGCCAGTATTATAATTAAGAAAATAATTATAATAAAATGAATTTGGTATTTGTTTTATTTAAACCGCTTATTGGCAATATCAATTTATTAAAACTACCTGAACATCAGTTTTCAATTGATACATAATATGTGTTACGGATAGCAATCAAATTATTATCTCGTTGCAATCAGTAAATATACAAACAAGTTTTAACTAACACGATAAATATTTACTAATAATTGAAACAAATTATATGCATGTGTTTCGTTCACTTCCAATTTAACTTCTTACATTATTGATTCAAACTATTTTGGTGTCAAATTTCGTTTCAATGTCACTGAATACTGAACTACTCGTACCACTTAGGGCCGTCAGAGAAATAAATTAATCACGTTCTTATTAATATTGCCACTTTAAGTAATCTTTCTTTTAAGCACGTAGCTGCATTTCTAAAATAACGTTTAGCGGCCCTGTCAGTAATTTCTCAAGTCACAAAGATGAGTAGTGTTCGTAAGTCACCAACTAAGAGACGTTCTTACACGAAAAGGGTGACCAACACGTTAATGCGTGATGTACGAAAGAGGTAAGTGACATCCAACACAACATTATTAACAAAGTTACTATTTACAAGAGAACACATTACATTGGCAGCGATATGGCGGAAACTACGGGTCAGGTTCTGTTCAGTGACTATAAGGCTTAATTTAAGTCACTTTTTGAAATATCTAGGACTTTGGTGGTAAAAAAGAGATCCAAGTCGAGGATTGATGGAGCTGAGCAATATCGCATTAAACCATGTTGCATTTTTGACGCTGTAAGAGACGAAAAGAAAAATTCGTTTTGCTTAACGGAACACAGTTGTTCTAGAACGATAAATCGGATTAGGTAATATGGTGAGTGGAAAACTTTATAATGCTGTTATAATTGAATCGCTGAAGGTACGGTGTACTTCATACTGGCAATGAAAATGATTTAATGCCAGCTGCAGCAGTCATTTTTGCCAGTAATACCATGTGGAGATTGGAAATGGTCTGTAAAACAGACTGGTAGAAAGTCTACACAAACCAAAATTATTGTTAATAAATTTTAAAATAAAAATGACACGAATAGAACATAGTTTATGTTACTTATATTCGATCATATAATTTTTTGAAAACTTTGGCAATAGTGTTAGTATCTCCATTCAGGATATGCATCGAATTTTCCTAACTTTATGATCTTATGTGTGTATGCCTAGAAATATTCAAGCAGTTCCCTAGAAAATAGAAGATTTGTAATTCTTATAGCTTCAGCCTGAATAAGTTTTAAAAAAATCCAAAACTTGGGACTTTTTCATGTTTTAAATGGGGTAAATAAAATGGGAGAAACTTATTTTGTAGGTTCTATCCTGAGATACTTTTCGAGTAGTTAGCTATTACGTTAATTTTTAAACACCTGGTCACCACATACAATTTGGAAATATTGTACAATGTCGGAATATATATGACTAAATTGGATTCTCTTTTATATAACTGATTGAATGTCGTATTTGCACTTATATTTTCAAATTTCAATAAAGCAGGGCGCATACTGACTAATTCTTTTATAACCAGTATTCTTGACAACGTACAGCCAAACTACTAGAAACTTCTTACTGCTACAATTTAAATGTTTCTCTATATGTACTGAAATTTTTCTATATATGTACTGGAATACTTCAACTTGTAAAGTTACCTATGAATGAAAATTCCAAAGAACAAACAAATTTTCCTATAGCCTACTAAAGCAGTTCCCTCGAAAGCACAACAGGCTCATATTCTTGTACGATTTACATAGGCGTTTGAGATACGTGTTTGAGATAATGAATTTTATTTATTTTTCAAAATACACTTTAATTACAATGGCAACGCTGCCCATGTCCATTCCTCTCCCTCTCCCTCCCGCCGTTTAGTGACTCAGCGTTCAATTAATTATGAAGCTAGACTTGAGACGGCCAGTCTCCGATAAACAAGGGTGTGTGCTCTTAATGATTTCCATTCAAATGCCATGCAGATCTCTTAAATCCAACACTCATCATCCTCACCACCATCATCTCGAAGTAACCGACTTTTTCGATTGTGTTTGTTTAACATTATAAAGCACATTTAAATTAAATTTTATCTTCGGAATGTCGGCTCGTAGGTGGGGAATATGATAATGAAGAAAGGGGTGTCTGTTTAAGGTCGTGTGTTGCAGACGAACATGCTTTGTTTCAGTAGTGATAAATTAAACAGGTAAGACGTTTAGGCAAGAATTTTTCGGCTGGTCCAATTCGCTATGTTCCCTTTATTCCCGAGCAACCTTTGCTGCAAACGTTCTGGCTTTGGGGTCGATGGTATTCCACAGCTCTGGATTTGTGCTGAAAGATTTTACTGAAAATTGCTTTAGAAACTAAGTAAACATTTCTTACCTTGTGATAACTAGTGATTAGTAGGCCCGTCAACAACGCACAATTTAGTATTAACACGAATGCCAAGAGGATCGTCAGAAATAATGTTGTTAATTTCATATTAAAAAATAATGACTGGAACATTGAACATATTATAGATTAGACAAAACAACTTTCACAGTTCCCTGACTTTTATCCTTCAAATGGCAAATCGAAACGTCAGACGACAAATGTCGGCTGGATTATTAGCTGTCAAATTATTGCTAAGGATAATTAAGAAGGAATCCTAAATGGATGGTCATATTCCATGAGTACATTCACGTTCTGTTATTATACAAAGTTTTGTTTTAATTAATACTGATTACTTTCATTTAAAGAAAAAGTTTTCTTAACTAGCGTACCTAATGTTGTAAAGGAAAGCGAAAAACTTCTCTTATTATGGAGGCTATTAGTAGAAGGATATTAATATGTTGTAAAGAAGGGAAACAATTCGGTGAAAGTTGTAGCTACTAATAGAGAGAGAACAGATGCGTATTGACAAAACTTCAGGGAAACTATTAAAAGTTCCACTTGTTTCCTGAAGCAGATCAATTTGCTCGACAAGTTTGTTTCGGTCACCCCGATCATTAATCGATACTAAACCGTTCCTTGTTTCAAACCTCTCGGTATAAATATCTGCATATGCGTTCGAGATGCAAGCTAACAAGTGTTTACCAACGACTGCAAACATATATCATTATTACAACATCCTGGCTAGGAAATTGTAAGGTCCAGCGACCGAAGTTATTATTTAATAATTGAAATAACCAATCAGTGCTAAGTGGTTAAAAGGTCACTAACACAACCGCTAACTAACGACAACCACACACATACTAACGCTTTAATAACAATCAAGTGACGTCAACTGTCAATTTAGCGATTTACAAATTAATAAATTACTGGTCCAGTGAGAATGTCGAGTTGGAATGGACTAATCAGATTGAAGGAGAATCTCCAGGTGGTTAGGTTGCGACTTTTTTAACATAACAGGCACCATTGAATTGTTATTAATTTTGTATCAATTTTCTTACTTTCAAATCTGTGTGTCCCATTTGATGCCTCGTGTGATTCATTTGATAATAACTCGAAACAAAACTCTAGGTTAATTATATCGTGGGATTTCGTCGTCCCACTCCTCTTGTGTCTACCATCATTAATTAATAACAATTATATATGCAAATGAGAGAGAGAAAAAGGGCGTGCGTGCTTTCGGATTTATATAAATGACACCAGTGAAATAATGAGACTTCGGTCGCCTCTTTAAAAAGAAGCCTCTTACAAAAGGTGCTGTTAATGCAGCCGGTAAAAAATATGATAAATATTCTCATTGTCCAAGTCCCATTAATGTTTCTTGTGATTCACCTCTTCCAGCACAGGACTAATATATGTTACCCTCTAGCTGACATTTATTTATTTTTGTTATTTTTAATCGATGTACAAAAAATGTTAGATATATAATTCAGCATTGAAGATTTAATCGTTTCATTATTAAATGAACATACAAAAGAGACACCCGTACCTCACTTCAAGCTGAATGAGAATTGAGTATATTTCTGTACAACAAAGCCTTCTTTAAAGCAATCACGACTAGCTCATAAATATGCTGCTAAGAAAACAGTTAGATCTGAGAGACAGAATAGTATCATATCTATACTACGACCAGAAAACGACGGTTGGATCATTAAGCCAAACAGTCAAAGAAATAAAAATAGGAAAAAAACTACGATAAAGGTGTATACTCTGACAACCTTTTACAAAACATTATTTTGTCTTCTGAATACAGTAGACAGTCTGAAAATAGTCCTAATATGTATTGACTGGGGACACTTGGTAACCTGTTGAAATGTATCACAACAAATATCACCTCTATAAATAATTTAAGGTATGGCGACGAGCAGAAATACCCGAAGACTTATAGGCATTGTTCAATAAAACCTTAGAAATATGTAAAGAATATTGCCACGACGAGGTATTGGCTCACAATTAAGACATCCAAATTTACCATCACTAAGCGCGACGATTAACCCAACGATTGGTCCAAAGACCAATAAGAAGGAGCTTACCATTACTAAACAACTGGAATACATTAATTGACAGCATTAGTCGGGTCGACCGGTGTAACGTTAGTCTGGGTAGTCATCAATCTTTTCTGTATAAACACAGCGAAATAAATCAGTAGACTCCATTCATTTTGGTCACATTTTCCAGAGCCCGTAGATAATCCCTCATAATTTTGTAACGAATTTATTTCCTTTTGTACTTGCAGTAGTTCATTCTTTAATTTCTTTATCCAAATGTTTTTGTGTCTTTTACTTCTTACTCTCTCTCTTTATTTCGTGTAACCAGTAATAAATTCTTGTTTTCTTTTTCAAGCGATTCTAACATATTCTCACCTGTGTTCCCCCTCAGTTCGCCGTTTAGGGTATTTAATATTCACCAGAACTGACAATATACACTATCGTTGTACATAAACAGCACAATATACCTACGTATAACAAAATGAGGTCAGGATAAACCTGGTGTATATAAAAAACCTATCAACAAACCTATGGAAATGGTAAGAAAATATAATTATCTACGTGTTATTAATGTTGCAATGAATGCCTCATAAAAATGACATGATAGAATTAACAAGCAAAATGCGTATTTGTAGAAGTGAGGCGGATTCTCTGCATACCAAATCTGGAACTAAAAATATGGCTATTGAAATACTATGGGCTCATATTGTATGGAATAGAAGTTTGAACTTCAAACAAATTAATGAGAAGAATCCGGAGGCATTTGAGCAATGTATGCGTAGGAGAACGTTGAAGATTTTGTGAGTAGAAAGAGTAATAAAAGGGGAAGTTATGTGGCTGGTTACTCAGATGCTGGCCATAAAAGAGAAGAGCGAGTGGCATTCGGAACTCTTTCGAGCTGAAGATGGCAGAATACTGGTAGTAATTTTGGGCCATCGCTACTTTTTCAGTCTTCTTTTCTTCTAAATTTGCGATGTCGAATTTTAGTGACTATAAATGCTGACGACCAGTAGAATAATATAAATTATTGTTAATGAGAAAATTTTCGTTATCAGTGTCACCCCTTTAATTTGAAGTGCTCTTCCCCCGTAGAAGTTCCATGCTTGCCTCATTCGAGCTGGGCTCGTTTTATACAGCGTTCTGCTTCTGCATAAAAAAGGATGAATGCCAAATTTCATTTCCAGTGGTCTAACTATTTTTGTATTTCACAGGTACGTAATGGAGCAAATTATAGGAGATGTGGTAAATATAGAAGCTGGAGGTGGGAGGAAAGATAGATGGACCACAGTTTACTGACTACTCGTTTTAATAGTCTGCTCACAATGCATCGTATATTCTTATCGTATCTAAGATTGAGGCTCCAAGTTTTCTCTAATAAAAAGTGCCTTTTGGAAAATTATTGGTAATATACCTAATTGGCTCCAAATTAATATGAAAATGAATAGTGTTTTATAAGAAATAATAGGATTTTTGCTGCCACGTCGACAACACTGGATACCATTTTTTATTTGTAAACTGCACCCTGAAATACATTATGACAGTAACTTTGCCATAACGAAGTTAAATTTTCACAAAATCCTTCATTAATGTATTTTCGAAATAGTTGCCAAATTTCCAATTTCTTCCAAAAAACAGCCTACACTTGGAAAAACCAAGCCGAAATTTAAGTTCATGAGTGCAAATTTGAAACCACCACTTGATGCAGATTAAAGCAGTGTGATTCAATCGTGGGTTCAGCAATAATCATTAGATAAATATGTGGAAATCATTTTATAGTTAACCATGGGATGTTAATTATTTCCTTTTTGACTTAAATAATAACTTTAGTATTTGCAAAAAGCAGATAACTTATCTAGACTGCAGGTCTTAAAGAATTTAGTTGAGGATTTTCTATAAGGTTTTGACGAGTTTGTGGGCATATTTTTTAAAAAAAGGCATTGTGTTTTGATAGTATTTAACAAGCGGCTATTTTTCAATTATTCGGGAAGATTTATAATCTCCAGGAGAAAGAGAGTAAAAACTGGCGAGTGCGAAAGAATGCAGAAGGGTCGGCGGCGGCGGAGGAAAGGGCCGGTCTCGACGAGTACGCTCCTCCTGGTGGTGGACAAAGGGCCCGCTGGCCTGGAAGCAACTTTGATCTCGAAACGAAATTGCAATTTCCAAACGGTCACCGCAACGCATCAAATATTATATATTGAAAACCATCATGGGATATTTAATTCCGAATATTCTATTTCATCCTTTTCGGAAGTCTAAATAGAAAGGCCATGCACGAGTTGGCGAGATGTGGGGAATTCTCGGATTATCACCGGAGGATGTTGGAAAAGCGGTCGACGACGACGACAAAAGTCGACCGGTAATCAACATTTCTGATGAAATATGAAGATAAGAGGACACAAATACACACGAACACAAAAAAAACCTATGAAGACCAGGGGAAATATTCTAAGGTGCAACTAAACGGAAAACTTCAATTTCGGAAATTCAATTTTTGATCTGTGCCCACTTTATGTTAATGCAAACCTTTAAGGAGAGTTTAAATACAAATTTTTCCTGCCCTCGACCCCATCGAACATCGATTCGTCGACAAAATAAAAAGGTCTGTGGAAGACAATAAACACCCACCAGGAGAATAAGAACTGTATCGAATATGTTAAACTCGCTACCTCAGGACCGAATTGACTTTATTTGGAAACGTAAAATTTGTAATGCTTTTCTTCCATGATTTGACTACTTAAAATTATATGCTTATTTGGCATTTGTTTCAATAGAGACTTTTTACATTAACGTAAAAGTAATATGTAAGATGCTCTATATGTGATCTGTGATGAAACTGTAAAAACCGATCCGTTTCTTCCATCAACATGTAATGTGCTCAAAAATGTACCCAGAATTTGAAAACGCCAAAATCGAAATTTATCTAGCTCAAAAATCTTGTAATACACTCATGTTTGTTATTATATTACATGCCATTATGGAAAATGGTTGTTTTAAGCTATGTGACCTCAATCATAGCAATTTTATTCCCCCTTTCGCTATCTTCTTCTTCTAACTAGCCAGGTAATTTTGCATTGCCATACAGTTTTGAGCTACTTTTAAAGTTTCAAGACTCTAGCTCATTAGGAAGTTAGTTTAGAATTCATTGGAAAATTTGATCCCAGCAAATGGTGAACAAAAACGAGTTTGTAAAAAGCTGTAATTTTAGCATGAGAAAATTTTTCCTTATTATTTTCCTTGAGTTATTTTAAAATAACTAGTAGTTTCTTTCAATCTTTACGATTTGACTTAGCTAGTTACTTACCCTAATAATAGCCTTAAAGTTACCTAAGTGTAATTGATAAGCATAACTGAAAAGAACAATGTTTACTTTGGTGCACTGAAGAGCGTATAAACCTATATAGAGCGTGTACTTTTAATACATAATTTCAAAGTCAGTTTAAAAAAGTTTTTATCTAAGAAAATCAACGGCGTCATACCCTTGAGTGTAAAAAATAAAAAAATTAAGCCATAGTACCTTTCAAGATTTTCCAATAATTCAAACATAACTAAAAATTTTACACACTACTATCAAACCTATCAATGTAATATTTTTGAGTTTTTAGTGTTCCTCAGTTTGAATTTCCAAACATTATACGATTTAGCTTAATTCCTTAAACGCACCTTCAGTAAAGGTTTTCTGTGCAGCGTCGCATAACTGGTCCAGTCCTGCAAAGACATTCAGGTGCGCAATACTGAAAGATAGGCCCGTAGGTGTACTAAATAGTCTTGGTCGGATTCAAATTGGTTACTTTTTATTTGCTTGTGATCCTCATTGTATGAGGACATTAGCTTCAGATGTTATCAGCATTATGTGGGTTTGTTATTAATTTAGTGCTGAACGGAGATTTATTTTAAACACCAGTACCCTCGTCGCGTGTTGGTAATTAACCTTTACCTGGCACAAGGGGTACCTACGAACCCCCAAAAGATAGGAAAACGGATAAAGGTTGTGCATCTTGTAAAATTCCAATATGTATTGACCATAGACTTTTAATGTGCCCCAATTGTACCGGGTATTAACGAATTAGACTCTACGTCTTGAAAAAAGAATATTTTGTAATGAATTTGTTGAAAAAATAAAAAAACAAGAATTTTTCACTATTTAAAAAAAAAATTTTTTTCGTGAAATCCATACCTTCATTTCTCCAAATAAATACCTTTTTTGGAAGACCCACGAAAAAATATTTTTCCTTTATAGTGATATAATTGAAGACACACCTAAAATTTTAGCCCTTTTTATCAAAAAACAAAAAAGTTATGAATTTTTTTGTAAAAATTTTTTTTCTCGAGTTTTTCAAGTTTCCGAATTTTCCCTGAACGCCAATTTTCATTTTTCTAAACTCTGACTATTTCACCCTTTGAAGGGGTATCTGAAGTTGATCTCTGATATTTTCTAAAAAGATACAATCAATATTTCAAGTTTTACAAGGATATTTGTCACTGGGCTTCGTACGAACCCCATGTGCCAGGTATGTTACTCAGGAGAGGTGTGCCAGGTAAAGGTTAAAAATGCAATATAGACCACCATTTTTTTAAGTGTCATGTGAATGTTTCCATTTATTAATTGATGGTGTTGTGTTAATTGTATAGAATTTCTCGCACGATCTGCCGAGAGAAATATGCTCGGTTGTTTTTTACGGCGTTCGCTTACAGCCAGCCTCAAGAAGTATACATTTGCGTGTGTGAGAACAAAAACAATTACCTACATATATAAACAAGCCGCATATATCCATTCCACTCATTAACTACGCCCATTGTTATCCGCATACCTTTCAAGAACTATTAGACGTTAACGTGGTGTAAACGTTGCAAGCATTCATTTGTCATATCAACGTTGGTTTCATTACGTACTGTTATAATAATGTCATATTTTCCTTCCTTGAGTTACTTCATACAACTTTAATGGTGTACCCCATTTGCGTTTTCTTTTGTTTCCGGTGCTTTCATGTAAATCCCATTTAATATGCACAGCTGTAAACAATCTAATTGGAAAACACCAATTCTAATCAATGGTGAAGATGCAATGTTTGTAATTATTCTAATTGCTACAATAATCCAATAAGGACTCGTTCATATTTACCAGGATTTTTGTTTTAGTACCACACCAGCAAACATTAATATATATTAATAGTATATTTTTCTATTAATTTTTTGTTTCTATTTTTTTGTACTTATTTTTTTAATTATTTTATTAATTATTTTATTAATTCATTATTTTATTAATTTTATTAATTTTAATTTATTATTTTAATTATTTTATTTTATTTTTATATATTTATTTTTTATATTTTTTAATTTCTACTAATAGTATATTGGTATATATTAATAGTATATTTTTCGAATATTTTGGCCAAGGCAACAAATAAAGAACCATATTTTGTGAATAACTTTGGGAGTGACAAAATGACAAAATGACTGAAATTTGTCTTACCAAGACAATTGGGAATAACTGACGTTCAATTTGAAATAAATACTACTTATAACAGAATTATGTTCGGATTACTGGGATCACGAAAGCAAGGACACCCTTATATTGCTTCGGTAAGGATCGAATAATTTGTCGCAATAAATATTCCCTTTGACTGAATTAATGTATTAGTAGTGCAATGTAATGGCTGTACCCGGCGAATACACCAAAACACAACTAATGGAACCCCTTCTAGTTTCCACCGAATTGGATCTAAAGCAAGCACTGCGCTTTAGTCATATGTAAATACCCACCTTTAACAATGTAAAAACCCAGAAGACATTAAACAATATGTCAGGGCAGAGGTACGTGTTTTACATATGCTTGTATTTTTAATTGTGTAAATATGAACTGATGACCATCTTGGTCGGCAGGTAGAGCTTTTCCACGTGATTTGTAGTCTCCGTGTGTTAGGTAAAACGCGGTTCTTTGACGAGACGTTCACCTGTGTTCTAACTTCCATGTGTATTACACGCGCGCGCTCCTTAATTGTCTCAAGAGCTCGTGTGATACTCCCGCTGAATAATAAAATCTAAGAAACAAGTAACGTCCCTTATCATGTATCAATTAGAATTAATTCCGGGATATTTTCAGTAAAATTTCCGTGTACACTTTGCCTTTATAATTGCGCATAATTAACGTATGAAAGGAGCTTCGATGGTCGCCGTGTCGGCCTATTCTTCTTCGCCTCTTGTTCTGAAATAAAAACCGTCATGTTTGAGAGGAAATTAATTGTATTCATTTGAAGACGTTAAGAACCACAATTAATATCTGTCGGGAGTGTAAAAAGTTTTGTCTTTGTGCCATTAAACTTCAATTTGTTTTGTGTTTACAGCAGCAGAAATTACAACTTATCTTGGAATGAAATTATGTAGTCGTGTAACTTTTTTATTCATCACGTTTTTCTTCCTCTTTGTCCTTCTTTCTCTTCTCTCGGTTAGGTTTTGATTAATGAGAAGAGAGATGATTGAGACCGCACTTTCGAGGAAAAAACCCCGGATAACTAGTAAGTATGTCACCGGATTTACTTGTAATCGAATAATAATGGCGACATAAGTATTCCATTTAACGAGTTCGAAATCGGTAGGATGTGCATAATGGGATCGTCGTCGTAGTGCTGCAATTGCAGCTACACTAAATAATATATGCATTAAGGCATGCAACGCACATTATATTGTTACAATAATTTAAATTAGTGTGATTGAATAAACCGTTCGGTAGTTAAAAGCCGAGTATTCCGGTGATATTTTTCCACGCACGACGAGCGCACGATATGTTTCTGTGCACTAAATGTCATCGATCTCACACGTATAGAGGAAAATTGCATAGAATTTTTTAAACAACCATACCTGTTAGTTGGAAAATTATTTATTCGATTTGGCATACTCCTAGAAAAATGTTGTTTTATACAATTCGATCAAACAATAAACAGATTGCGATTCGACATTATCGCAGTAGGAGATTATTGCATTTGCAACTCCCGATTTAGATATGGATTTAAAACAATTACTAGATGTACTTTGTGAAGCATACTGTATGACTAGGAAAATGTCCAAGTGTGAAAGGAAGTCTAATTATATTTTAAAACTATTCAGCCCCCTCTTTGCGCCCATCGGCGATCTGAAACCGATACATAAAAGCAATATATTAAATAAATCTTAACTATTTTAAAGAAATTTAGCTTTTAAAATCTATATGTTACTTAATTTGAAATTCTTTAATCGTTGATAGGGTTTATAACTCAACAACCATTGATTTTAACTATATTTAATTGCATAGAATTTTTTAAATAATATTCAAATAATTTAAAGGAAATTATAACAAATTATGATTAAAATATTTAATCTTTTAATCAAGTTTTTCCACGGCACTATTTTAATATTACTTACTAACTGGATTAACTAGATTTCATTTTATCTTTATATCAAAATTAAATTTGTAATAATTAGCTAGTTATATGTCTGGAGTTACGCTATTATTTCTTTGGACGTATCAGGTCAATACAAAAATATCCAAAACGGTGTCAGATTTGTAAGTATACCTAACTGGTAGGCAATTAACAAATTCAAAAATATTAACCACTAATTAAACATTTTTTATATCCTATATCATTGTTCTGGCATTCCTCAAAATAGAAACTCCATATTATTAATTTCCCCGTACCAAATGTTTAAATATCTAGTTTAATATTTTTCCGTAATTTATATTCCATAGAAATATATCGCTTCGGTTATTAAGGTATATTGTTTATTAAAATGTCATTTTGTAACTATCCATACGTTCCTCGACTAATCACCATTGTATTATTATAATACCGGAAAACAGTCGTTGATAAAGGGGGATAAAAATCAACCAATAAACTAGCGGCGTTTTTTGGAGTTCAGCATACCAGCAGATAAACAGTTACATAAATTCATTCTATCTAATAAACAGCCTTGTAGTACAATTTCCAAAGATGATTTTGTTTATTTCAATGCAGCAATGTAATTGTTTCAAATAACATCTGTTAAGGTAAAGAGAGTAAAAATGAAAATGTCTCATGCGTGACAGTTCTGTCAATGGATAGACTGAAAACGTCGTGAAAATGAAAAGGTTGACGAAAAAATTAAGACTGACTTCGGGGGAGACGCTTGTTCCAGGAAGGTCTTTTATCAGTTGATCTTTTGTGTTTCTGTTAGTTGGTGTATATGTAATGCGCGCGCGACACATTTGGAATATGAATAGGGCATAATTAAAACTTCAGTATGCCAAAGAGAACGTGCCTCAACTTCGTAACACCGCTACTGCCGGCTAGCTACATTAAACTTTACTGCCCTTATCTTTCTACATGGTTTTAATGCGAAGATAAATCAGAAGCAAATGGAATAAGTTTCTGATGTGTACCCCGGCGGAAGTTACGAGGTGCAGTTTATTTAAAAAATGATAATAATGATGATTGTCTCGCTAATAACAATAGTGCTTGCATAACCGAACGTGGATGAAAATATATTTCAATGAAATTAAGTTTATACAGCAAATGGCGAAAACCTGATATTATTTTTTCGAATTTCATTGACGAATAAAAAGTTTCAGTTCAAGCATACCTTCGACACTATCTTACGTTGCAACTTTCGCTCTTACTTAATGTTCTGATTGGTCTGACGAAGTGTGTATGACGAAAAGATAATCTAGTAAATGAAGGAGGAAAAAAAGGCAAAGTTCTTCAATATTAGCTGATTTTTTTGTACCGCCAGTAATAAGAGATAATTACAAATCATTTAAAATGAGCCAACGTCTACAAGAATAAAGTGCCCGGAGGGGCCTGAAAATGACCCCCAAAGCCTGGAAAATGGGGTTTTCGGCCAATATCTCCTAAAATATGACAACCAGAGACTTTTTGTTCAAACAAAAGATGAAGATCGGTTCATTCTCTACAAAAATGGTCCTTATCATTTTTTTCGGAAAATTGATCGTTCCCGAGATAAACAAGTCCAAGCGCACCCAGAATTTTGAGCTCTCGAGCTGGGTATCAGAGAGCACGCTGCGGGAATTTACGCATGCCCGGGCGGACAAATTGTCCAATAACTTGGTTAAAAATGCACATTTTCTCATGATTCAAAGTTCATGTGAAAGATAAAATCTGCCCCTACCATCACTTGTGTGTCACTTGAGCCGCGTGGTCTAGCAGACGATACGAGCGCCACAAGCAGGGAACGCAGGGCGGACGACGGCAAGAATTAAAATGATGAAATTCCCTCTTACTTTTAAATAGTACTTTTACTTTACTAATAAATAGTATGACTTTATATACATGAATCGAAAGGTGAGAAGGTAATCGTTACTTTCGTCAAGGTAGAAAAATGCCCAAAATAAAGGACAAAAAGAAAACAACCACGAAATGAAAAAGTGTGTTTTTTCTGGGATCGTGCATTTTTTGAATTTTCTGGAAAATCCCTGATTTTTTGAAAAAAAGTAATAGCACAGCCGAAAACTAGACAATCTCACCTTTGAAAAGACATGCCTTGAAGGGCCATTTTATTAAAGTATAAATTAGTAATGACTCATTGTAGGCAAATTTTTCAAGACTCAAAAAACAGTCAAAAATTGGAAATTTTTGACCAAACTTTTTTAATGCAACGCAAAAAAATGAGTTCCTGCAATTTTCTGGGATGACTATGGACACATCCAAGATCAATATTCGGGAAAATCCGAAGCAAATCAGGGTACTAGAAAAAAAGTACGAGCAAATTGCGGGCGAGGTCAATATTGCGCCGGAGCAGAAAGTTTGACCCGTTTTTTCAATATGGCCAAAGAGTCAAATCGTGGCTCAAAAGACAGGGGATGATAGGGGCAGATTTTATCTTTCACATGAACTTTGAATCATGAGAAAATATGCATTTTTACCCGTTATTGGACAATTTGTCCGCCCGGGCATGGGTAAATTCCCGCAGCGTGTTCTCTGATACCCAGCTCGAGAGCTCAAAATTCTGGGTGCGCTTGGACTTGTTTATCTCGGGAACGATCAATTTTCCGAAAAAAATGATAAGGACCATTTTTGTTGAGAATCAACGGATCTTTATCTTTTGATGAACAAAAAGTCTCTGGTTGTCATATTTTAGGAGATATTGGCCGAAAACCCCATTTTCCAGGCTTTGGGGGTCATTTTCAGGCCCCTCCGGGAACTCTATTCTTGTAGACTTTGGCTCATCTTAAATGATTTGTAATTATCTCTTATTCCTGGCGGTATGAAAAAATCAACTAATATTGATGAAATTTTCCCCTTTATTTACTGGGATAAGACCAAAGATGGTTTCTTTATTTCATCTTAGAATTATTTAACAATTTTGTTTCCATGACGATGTAACCAAATTTTGTTTTTGTATGTCACCTGAATGGTTTTGTACAAGTCTCCAATTTTGTACACAAGTACGTACATGAAATGAGGCGCTTTCACCAATGTTCATTATTTCATAAGGCTCGTCGATTACCGCGCCCTGCATAATTAAATCAGTGCGAAACTGGGCGAATTACGAAAATTCCCGCCTTAATTGCGAACGTATGAATTGATAAGATCACGCTGTGCGTCTGCGGCTCAATTAACTCCAACAGAGGATGAAATTAGTAATTAAACACAATCAGACACGAGTGTCTGGATTTAATCACAGCACAGTCGACTAGAATCGCGTCGACGTTTCCCCGTCTCGTTGGTAATCAGCATGCTCTGCATAATTTCATAGCTGATTGTAATTGTCATGACCCCGGAGAATCTCAATTAATATCAATTAGGGGCACGTTGTGCGTCTTTTTTTTCGGACGAATATAACGATAAACTCTACACGTTCGAAAATGGTAACAATGCGCTAGGTCAACAGCATTTCATAGCTTTGACAATAAAATTTAATTTATGGCATTTTTATTCCTAATCTTCAAGTCACATTTTGGAGAGATGTTCGGTGCAATTATGTTTTACTATCAATGTCGTGAGATAGCATCGCGAACAGTTATAATAATAATGACCGAAAACCATAAGCAGCATTGTTGTTGTATTCCACTCTCGAGCTATTTAAATTTCAAATTCAACAGCTCTGAGCGATATCGATCTCTAATGTCATGGCTTAACATGAACGAGAATCGCATAAAAAGTCCACCAAATAACTAGGTATATCCGAATTAAAGAAAGCAATGTTCACTCATATATGCTAATTTTATTATTTTTAACATCTTAGATATGCGCTTCTAGTAACTCTTTCTCTTACATTTAGATGCCGCTCTTGATGCTCCATCAGATTACACGTTATTCTTGTTATTATTGCTGTTCTTTTTAACAGTAACATTTTTGTTTCAGTTTTTTACGCGTTCATCTGATCTTGTTTAGGGGGACTAAAAGTACTTTGAACTTCGCGAGGTGAAATTGCAATTTCATTTTAAATATTCAACACATCGTAATAGGTGGGGGACACGAAACAGAAATGAGTTCTGCACTCTTCAGAAAAACGAAGTTGGTTTGTTACTTGAACTTTTTGCTTCTTGATTTGTTAAATTTGTTAAACGAGAATGTCCTGCAAGAACCCTCGAATTTGTTAGAACTACCCTAACTTCCGATGAGCAGATCTTAGACAGTCATGATTAGTGAAATGGCAATTAAGGAATATGATATAACGTCCATTTCTACTAAATTTAAAAATTCTCTGCTAGTAAGATGCAAACAGAAAAAGACATAAGTTCTGCACTCTTCAGAAAAACGAAGTTGGTTTGTTGATTGAACTTTTTGCTTCTTGATTTGTTAAATTTGTTAAACGAGAAAGTCCTGCAAGAAACCTCGAATTTGTTAGAACTATCCTAACTTCCAATGAGCAGATCTTAGACAGTCATGATTAGTGAAATGGCAATTAAGGAATATTGTGTTTATGATATAACGTCCATTTCTACTAAATTTAAAAATTCTCTGCTAGTAAGATGCAAACAGAAAAAGACATAAGTTCTGCACTCTTCAGAAAAACGAAGTTGGTTTGTTGATTGAACTTTTTGCTTCTTGATTTGTTAAATTTGTTAAACGAGAAAGTCCTGCAAGAAACCTCGAATTTGTTAGAACTATCCTAACTTCCAATGAGCAGATCTTAGACAGTCATGATTAGTGAAATGGCAATTAAGGAATATTGTGTTTATGATATAACGTCCATTTCTACTAAATTTAAAAATTCTCTGCTAGTAAGATGCAAACAGAAAAAGACATAAGTTCTGCACTCTTCAGAAAAACGAAGTTGGTTTGTTACTTGAACTTTTTGCTTCTTGATTTGTTAAATTTGTTAAACGAGAATGTCCTGCAAGAACCCTCGAATTTGTTAGAACTACCCTAACTTCCGATGAGCAGATCTTAGACAGTCATGATTAGTGAAATGGCAATTAAGGAATATGATATAACGTCCATTTCTACTAAATTTAAAAATTCTCTACTAGTAAGATGCAAACAGAAAAAGACATAAGTTCTGCACTCTTCAGAAAAACGAAGTTGGTTTGTTAATTAAACTTTTTGTTTCTTGATTTGTTGAATTTGTTAAACGAAAATGTCCTGGAAGAAACCTCGAATTTGTTAGAACTACCCTAACTTCCAATGAGCAGATCTTAGACAGTTTATAATTAGTGAAATGGTAATTAAAATGAATACTGCGTTTATGATCTAACGTCCATTTCTACTAAATTTAAAAATTTTCCACTACTAAGATGCAAACTGAAAAAGAAACACCACGTTTTAAAGATTTGATTTTAGCAATGTCTACACAAAAACGTTATGATTAATATCTTTAAAATCTAATATATATCAAACTAGTATCTATGTAATTAAATAATAACTCCTTAAGTTTTCCAGGAATACATTAGAAGGCAAAAAAATTTTGGCTCAAGTTAGAAAGTTAGATTATTACATCAGCTCAATTTTTAGGAATGTTTTACTTAAATTTTTGTGCCCCCTGTTATCTTCCCATTATGATTACGTTACCATAATTGACACGAATATAGGTGATAATTAAAGAGCGGGAAAATGCAAATTGCATGTTTTTGCATTTTTTGCATTTTTCTCTAGATTTTTGGAAATTTTTACATTTATGCGTAAGATTTCTTTCGACATTTTTTCCAAACACTTAAGACAACATGTTTAAATGTTTGAAAAATTTTAACTGAAAAGTATACGGATTGATGGAATAAATATATCATTTTTCGAAAAATAATTTTGTGTTCTTATATTATTTTTATATTTACGAACCACCATCCTTTTGGTATTACTTTTGACCAGATCAACGAGGTGCGAGCCTAATTCAAATATGCCGAAAATTAAGTATAATATGACGTGAATAAAACCCTATATGGAGTTGAAGTAGGATGGTGAAGTAGGTTGTTTTGCGTTGCATGTTCAAAAGTAGTAAGTACCACTTTAATTATACGTATTTAAACTTATTTATGTAAGAATTAAGGCAGAAATATTACAGTAAGTATTTAGTTTTAGTTCAACCTCTCTTTGAATACCTTAATTTTAACTATTCATTTATTTATTTTTAAGATACATGATATAAACCTGAAATTTTATTCTATTTCAAATTTATGCTGATCGGAAATTCATAATCGATCAACACGTCAAAACTACAAATCATGTCATAGGATTGCAGAAATTGGAAAAAGGAGACAAGCAGCAAAATTTGTCATTTTGTATAGAAAACAGAAGGCGAACTGATCCGCAGAAATAATTCAATGAAGACCTCTGTAAAGCCATGATCGCAGCCAATGTATCTATGAAGAAGTTGAGTAATTTATACTTACAATTATTTCTTAAAAAATATTGCAAATTTAATATTGCCCAATGAGCCAACTTTAAGGAAGTTAAGAAGAATGTTTATAATAATTAAAATATTTAGATGTATAAAATGTGTTTTATTTTTTAAATATACCTACGTGCCTTGAAAATTTTTTCCACCCTAATTCTGAATATTATAAGAAGGTAAGTATTACATATCCATATAAAATTTTAAATTTTTAATAACCTTTTCTGCATTACTTTGTCCGAAACTTTGCATTTTTTTCAATATTCCTTGCATTATAATGGACATTTTCTTCAAGATCTCACGTTCATTTTTTCCGCTTTAGTGATAATGAATACTCTAAAGGTAAAATGTTATTTAATAATGTTTAGGTATTTAAAAAAAAAATGAAATTTTCTGCAAAATCTCTATAAAAGAAAAACGGCCATCAAAAAATATGAAGGAAGCTTAAATGGATATTAATAAAATTTCTGGGGCATATCACAAAAACCTTAAGAAATACACACAGGCAAACTCCAGGGAATTTCCAAAAATAATTTGTCTCTCTTTCCGTCACTAAAACGTAAAGAAAAGTTGAAATGTCGATTTTAAATTTTTGGGATGGTTGCGTTACTTACTTTAACAGTAAAAACAGTAAAGTAGTGAGAACTAATACATGACAAAAAAATTAAAAATGTTACAATAACGTAATGGTATTTTCAATTTGATCAACATTGCAAGTGAACTTCCATGATCTTGTTTTTTATCGAAATCGCAGCCCACACAAATGAAATTTTATTCCCTAACAAATAAAAGGGATAGAACAATTGAATATGTAGAAGACATTAGTTACTAACTAATCTTGTCGGTAAGTGCGACGTATTTAGGGCTGATTTCCTTAATGAGCGCCATAATGAGCTAGATATTCCTGACGGGCAAAGCGAAAAGCAACACGTACGAGCTCGCGAGCCCCTACGGCTTCCTTAAAAAGTAGTAGAAAGAGATAAGTGGTACCGCCTTTGGTCCCTTGGTGCAAGGCGAATCAGATAATAATAACGAGTTTACCGGTCCATTCACATAAGCGCGCGCCTTATAATTGTCGATTATTTTAATGACGTTCCAACCATTTAGAATCACACACGTAAATACGCACACGAACAAATATATAAATAAATAAATGTATGTACAGAATGCTCACAAAAAGATACACAATAGTGTATCGGCCATTTGCATTTATATTCTGTTCGAAAAACGCGCCAGCGAGATAAATATCGCTGGAGGAGACAGAAAGAGCGCTTTACGAATTAACAATATCCCAACGTACATTTTATATACATACATTTAAAGATGTATAGTAATAATGAAATGTTAAGTTATAAGAGCAAGCAGAAGTTGTACCAACGAGAATTTTCAATTCAGTGACTTTTTATTCAAACCAAAGTCGTCGTGGATTAATATTCTTCTAACGAAATGTTTTTTTTTTCCATTACAGACCGGTTACGATTGTCATAATTTCAAAAAGTGCTATTGTTTAGATCGCCAAATGCGAGTATAAAATCGAAATGTTTTTTCACAAAAACTACTATTATTCTACTATAATTTTTATAGAAATCCTGATCTCCTTAATTAATTTCCTAAAACATTGGTTGCATATGGGGCATTCCATGCCAACTGAGCAGTCGTTCCCACGTCACCCTCTCGGATTTGGCTCAAAATTGGTACATCGATTAGTACCATTGAAAAAAGCATGTTCCTAAATTTTCAGCTCAAATGGTCACTCCCAGCGCCCTGGGGCTCATTTTTAAGTTTTCAGGCATTTTTTGACCTCTAAGTGCCGGAAATCGGTTTTTGGCGTAGGTACTAACAAGGTATTTTGACGTGAAAAATGACCAAAAGTACATAGGAGATGCCAAATTTCCCGTAGAACATGATCCCGTAGTCCGTTTGTCGATATCTAGCAAGGGGAGCTCAGAAAACGCGAAAAACTGCTTTTCTTCAAAAATCGAATTGCTGCAAGACGTACGCTTCAAATTGTCTCAAAATTTAGGAAAAGACTCTTTGATAGTTGGTCTTTCGAATGTCTATACGCGGGCAGTGATCATTATATATACAAAAAAATTACATGCGTTTTACGGATTTTAGAGGGGATTTTCGGTGATTTTTTCATTATTATCCATGCATTGGCCCTATTCAGTTGGGTATTAGTTGGATTTTTTTCTCTCAGAAGGTGTTTTCGTTCTTTCTCAGTCCTTACAAATACAGAAATTTCTCTCAGTGGGTTAGAAAAGGAAAAGATTATTATTTATCCATGAAGTTTTCCTAATTTTTTTGATTTTTGATGAAACTTACATTTTCTACAACTTAGCTCTATTATTTGTAAATATATATATATATATATATATATATATATATATATATATATATATATATATATATATATATATATATATATATATATAGTATATAATCTAAGACATGAAAATCACAGTAAGAAACAAGAAACTCTACATTATTGTACTTGTACATGACTCAGCAGGCCATTTCATTTACCAAATTCCCTTGATCCTTATATTTTTTGAATTTGCCGATTGTGTGATCGGTTTTTTATATAGAATTCGGTCTTCCTTCATGAATAATGAAAGAAACCTGGAAAAATGTGACTGATCAGAAATCAAAAATTCAAGAAAAATTCATGAATAAATGATTTTTTTTTTGCTTTTTTAAGTCACAGAGGAATTTCTGTGTTTGTAAAGACTGAGAAAGAAGGAAAACACCTTCAGAGAGAAAAAAATCCAATTAATATCCAACTGAATAGGGCCAATGCATGGATTATAATGAAAAAATCACCGAAAATCCCCTCTAAAATGCGTAAAACGCGTGTAACTTTTTTTTATATATAATAATCACTGCCCGCATTTAGACATTCGAAAGATCAACTATCAAAGAGTCTTTTCCTAAATTTTGAGACGATTTGAAGCGTACGTCTTGAAGCAATTCGATTTTTGATAAAAGCAGTTTTTCGCGTTTTCTGAGCTTCCCTTGCTAGATACCGACAAACGGACTACGGGATTGTGTTCTACGGGAAATTTGGCATCTCCTATGTACTTTTGGTCATTTTTCACGTCAAAATACCTTGTTATTACGCCAAAAACCGATTTAGGGCACTTAGAGGTCAAAAAATGCCTGAAAACTTAAAAATGAGCCCCAGGGCGCTGGGAGTGACCATTTGAACTGAAAATTTAGGAACATTCTTTTTTCAATGGTACTAATCGATGTACCAATTTTGAGCCAAATCCGAGAGGGTGACGTGGGAACGACTGCTCAGTTGGCATGGAATGCCCCTAATGCATTTTGAGTTATTGTCGAACATAAAATGTCAAATCTGTACTAGATAAATAAGACATTTTTACCTACCTGTAGTAGTGTTTAACTATTATCAACCTTGCATAAGTAGCTCAATGTTATATTATAGGATGCTTACATTGTTTCAGTATATTGCACATTGTAGGATGTTTCAGGGTAACTGCCTATTAAAGAAATTGTGAAACATCTCGCGTAACTCCTGATTAATACACACCTGTTCGAAGTGTACTTAAAGTGGGAATCTTTCCCGAAAAATCCGTAAACGGACAAACACCAAACTAGCGGTGTTTTTATCTCCAGTGTTGAGACGAAGAGCTCGTGCAGGAATGTAGAGCATTCCTCGCCAATGACGATCATTGAAATAGAGCCTCGTTACGGCAACCATAATGGACACTTCTTGGCAATTTGGGCGTTTATCAACGATATATGCTTATATTACAAGGCGTTTAGAGTTCCTACGACTCCCATAATACTTTACACACAGATATATGCATTTAAACTGGTGTAAAGGGGAGCTCGAATGACTACAGGAACGTGGCGATGCCAAGGAGTTTAAACTTCTCGATCTTCGACATTGTTAGATTTACATGAGAATTTGTGTCAATAGGAAAATGTAGAATATGTTCCAGTAACCAAATTGAACGAAATTTTCGTGTTGATTGTTTATGGACAGCATATGGAAAGCAAAGCCTTCAAGTAAGTTTTTAAGTAATGATGAAATATAACTTAAAGTAGACGTTTCCTAAAACTACCATTTTATTTCCATTGGGTGATCTTATGGATATCATACAGTACACTGTATGTTGTTTATTGCAATCATTACTAATTTCATCACTCCATTGAAATCATACGCGGAATTGAATTAGGAAGGAAGGTTTAAAACACGCTTCCAATTCAACGTCTGACTGTTTATCTCTCTGTTTTATTCTTAATTAGTTCAAATTTCTCGGATCCTAAAAATAGAAAACAATTCCGACTACCGACATAATCAGAGACTAGCTTGATTATTTCGATCAGGTTCAAGCGTATCGCGCCGGATAAAAAGAAAACTCTCCCAAGGATCAGTTTGTGGCTTTATCAGATCAGCGCTTGCAAGCGTCACGTCCTGCTAATAAATCTCTTTTAATTAAGTACCCGGTGCACCCGGGTCGGTACCGTTTCGCTCATAAAGCATCACAATCACATAGAGCAGCCCGTCATAAAAGGTACCATTGAGCACTGGAACCAGTCGCTCTCTCGTTTCCGAGTTTCAACATCTCAGGTGCCGTTTTGTGATAGTGGAGACGTGCCCTGAAAAATAAAAATTTATCGAGTGACCCCTCCACGTCTTTATTTTGATGGGTCTAAAGTAATTGCGGTTGACCGGTATGGCGGGTTTTCTAGGAAGGTTCCCTTAAATCCGTATGGTTGGAATTGTAACAGGAAGTCGTCTGTAGTTAGGACGACATAATTAAAAATACGAGTTGTAAATTCTTTAGTGTGTTTGTTATGACCTGAATCCTATTATGACATTCGCCTGTAATCGTGAAAAGTTGTAGCTTAATAGTTTATCTTCAATGAATAATACCGCTTTACCTACAACTAGGAATGGGTGATTAACTCTTGGCATTCAATACGAGATTACTGGTATCACTACTTCTTCATTAGAAATATACAGTTCTTAACAAAGAAATAATCATCTCACCTACCGATCAATTTTATATGTAGAAGTTTATTACAATGTACATTTTTTAAATTGGTCAGTTGTGATGTAACTCCTAATAGATAACCGAAAATGTAGTAAGGCTTAAGATTAATGTCTTAGTATAATATCAGAACAATTTAAGTGTTATTAAGAACTACTTAGAACTATTAAAGTAAAAACGTTGAAGGTTAAACAAATGTTGGTAACTGATTTCCAAATAATTGCTGAAATTAAGAATAAGTCGAACTTTTCAATGATTGGAGAAGGTTGTCCAAGTTCCTAAAGTTGGTTACCACGGTCAAGAGAAAAGAGAGAAACCCCAAGTCTTTCCAGCCTCCTTTTCCTAAAATAGTTGGAAAGACTTCGGGTTTCTCTCTTTTCTCTTTACAAAGATTGAGGTATTACTTTTTTAATGGTGTCAATAATGTATTCTAACAGAATCTAGGAAATTAGAGTGCGACTCTTTGGGCACGCGGACGCTTGGGCTGCTTGGAAGTAATCGTTGATGAAAATATTATTTACATATCTCTTTTCTATTCTCTTATTTACATAACCTCTTGTCTAATAAATCAATTAATTCTTTGAAAATGATCATTATTTTAATTTTAAATTTCCATAAAACTTTTATCTTAGTAATATAATTATGTATTATTATGTAAGGTATTATTAAGATTAAACATAAAAAAATCAATACCTAAGTAAAAAAAATTAATTCGAAATCTCTTGAATCACCACTTCATTTTTTATCTGAGGAATATCTCTTGTGCATTTTCTCGAAAATTATTGAATGTAAAAAACAAAAACCCGTCAAATTCAAAATTTGATAAGCTTTAACCCCCTTCCCTATTTCAATTTTAGGGGTTGAAGTCACCCTGGCTAAATGATTGAAGCGACAGGGTTGAAGATATGCGCAAATTATGTATTATTATGTAAGGTATTAATAAGATTAAACATAAAAAAATCAATACCTAAATAAACAAAAATTAATTCAAAATGTCTTGAATCACCACTTCATTTTTTATCTCAGGAATATCTCTTGTGCATTTTCTCGAAAATTATTGAATGTAAAAAACAAAAACCCGTCAAATTCAAAATTTGATAAGCTTTAACCCCCTTCCCTATTTCAATTTTAGGGGTTGAAATCACCCTGGCTAAACAGGGTTGAAGATATGCGCAAAATACATTTAAAATTATTTTTGATATTTCAAAACTACGCTACGAGAATCTATAGTGTCTTAAGTGCATTAATGTCTCTAGTAGAATCACTACCCTTCATTTCTGCGCATATCCACATTCACTATACCTAATAATGAAATAAGGCAAAGAAATTTTGCCCGAAAATTCCAAATTACAAGTTTGACTTTCCGCTCAGCTTAAGGAAATCTAAGGTTTATTTCCGATCTGTTTCGTGCTTGTTGAATTTTTTATAGTCGATCTTTGAAAGTGTCCGTTGTCCATATAAAATATCGAAGAACTATGCATGTTACCGCCATCTCTCTTCGAAGCGCCGAAACACGTGTACGTCTTTCGAACCGAATAGTTGGCATTTTTACTACGAACACTATTGTGCTAGATTTCAATACTACGCGACGTAGTCCGCACATGCGTGAAGTGACGTATCGACATGAAAACTAACTGTAGTGATAACTAACTATACCTTCAAAGTAGCGCCTTTTTTGGAGTATTAACCGTTTTGGGTTGTTATGAACGTTATTCACTGGGCTAAGAGTCCAGTTTACTTTCGGTTTTCAGATGGTTTTCATGTATTATTCACAGACGCTCTTATTAAATACCGTCAAGCACAATAATCGACCTGTATAACTAAATTACACAAAGTTTCATAAACAATAAGATATTTTTAATTTAATCGTAAATTATGTTAAGCACATGACTGTACATATTTGGAAAAGATGACAGTTACTTAAATTCCATAATTTAAATTTTTTTAAAATTAAGTTAAACTTAATGTTTAATTAATTGTAAAGTATAGATAAAAACTGGGAAATTTACAGAGTTTTTCCTCAGTCGAACGAAAGGAAACTGACTAAAAAAGTATAATAATTTCAGTAAAATACTATGGATAAAAAGTGGCCAACAGAAAATAAATGCAACAATTTCTGTATTAACATACCCACAGGAGACTTATACAAGGAAGGAACGATACTGCCTTCTTACTTGCAACTGACATTCGTCCTGATCAAAATAAATTTGAATGGTCGTTATATTTAATTTTCCATTTTAATTATGGCAAAATTTATATTTTCAATTTCGCTGCTTTTCACTTCTACAATCCCATCAATTATTGCCAAATCAGGAAAAAAGGAAAAAAGTGAGTTCACTGATAATAAAACTTTAGACCTTAAAAAACTTGATCTTGCTTTCACCTAAGTTCCATGGTGAAATAGAAGACTGAAATGAGTCTAACTGATTGGCCAGGTGCGTTTTATAAGTACAGATAGAAATCGATATTGTTTACTTAGGGAAAACTAAAATCACTAAAATCACAGAGGTTATTTTCAACGACGATCCTCGGCAGTCCTTTTTTGAATAGCCGGACGGACCTGCACAATGAATTTATATGGTTAGGACGCACCTAAATTCTACCGATTAAGTCGATGGTGTACAAGAGGAAGTAAAACATTATTAAGTAATTTAGCTAACGATAACAGAAAGATATTCTATTTAATAAATTTTTCATTAGAATTAGATAGTAGGGATGCGAAAGAGTAACCATAGAGTACCATAGAAGTAACCATAGTTAGTATTGAACTTAAGTTGAAATTGGCAATTAAATACCATTTGTCAAAATTGTTGATGATTATTTTTCACCCCATAGGGTGTAAATTTAATTTAATTTTAATTATGAGAAATTATGAGTATCTCCTACTAAAAATACTTAGATGTATTGTTAGATACGAGTGCCTATTAATCCCTTTTTCCACAAGGGAAGCAATGATGGTTTTGGTGTGATGCAAGAGCGACACGCACTCGATCAGTGTGAGAAGTACTTCGCCATAACCCAAAACCCTTAAAATACAACCAAGGCGATTTTGGTAATACAGTCGACATAATCCATGAAAAATCACCACTTGCTTTTAAACTATTGAAACGCGACATATTTTGAAGTAACAGAGGGTTGAAATATTTAAGTCATCCAACTAATAATTTATAAAATTTCACTCATTTTCCCGCCTGCCTATGCTTCAAAATATACTTCATAACCGTAGCGGTGCGGAGTATCGCTCCCCTATTTTTGGCGAATTCTCCAGCCCCATGTACCATTACGGCATTTTTAGCAGTTCAATAATAACTCAAAAATTAGTTCACATTTTCGATTGAAATTTTAGTCCTGTGCTTAAGCCTAGTGCTTTAATCTTGCAGTTCTAACCTGAGCCTTGTCAAAAAACTATAATAATGTCACTGACATTGCTACTAAATAATACTTATAAAGTTATATATAGAATTTATTAGTTAGGTTGTTTGCATAGTATGTGAAGAAATGCACCATATGAGTGATTTTAAACTTTAAAGTTGAAGAAAATTCGACAAGTGAAAGAGTCAGGAGGCTCATAAATGAAATTAAATTCTTCGAAAGCAAAAAGATTCAAAAACAGTTGTAAAGAGTGTTAAATATTACTTTTAACTTTTAACAAGAAGGTGAATTAGTATAATACAACCTACAAGAGGTAAAAATTGAAAATTTACAACTTAGATAAAGAAGTTAAATCGACAACTAACACATAAAAATGACTATCGACAAATCTGAAATCATGAGGAATGAAATACCAGCATTTCAAATGCTGTAAAACAAAGGGACTTCAAACCCAGAAACCAGAATTCTGGAAACCAAATGTTTATAGTGAATTTATACAACTTGCAAAGGGATAGATTAGTTTCTATTCAAAGCTCCTACAAAGTTTATACTTATAAAGCAGGGCAAGTTATTCCCTGAGAAGTGTTTAAACAAAGAGGATGTAAACAAGATCGAAGAAATCGTTCCAAAATTTTGGAAATGGCTATGAAATATCATCACAAGAAACTAATAGGCTGAAATTTTTGGGTAAGAAAGTATTACAGGTATCGATATCTGAGAAATAGAGGAAAACGAAAGGAATTTGTAGGAGTTCGTTGCCAAGTGTTAAGTTCTAGATTCGTTTAAATGTCGGAATGAGAAACGTGGAACCATTATAGAAGTTTCTGCAGAATTATACCAACATATACGGAAGAGTAAATACAAAATATATCTAGGATACCAATGCTGTAAAGCATAGAATGATATGAACTTTCGATTATGTCTGAGCTGGGGGAGATTCAGCCACAGTGATTTAAAAATTCACCTTCATGCCTCCATTGTGCAATTCTATAAGCTGCAACCGTTCAAGTATCAATGTTATTTGCAGATTTAGTAACGCGAGGTAAAGTTTTGACCATCAGGTTTACTCATTTTTAATAAAGTTGTCCTGAAACTATCATTTATTGGAGTATAGAGGCCTATTAAGATGATTATCGCAAAATATGCCATTGAAAATCAATTAAACTTGTAGTATATTAAATTATATTTTGTGTAATAACAATAATAATCTTTTTGAAAGTTAAATAACAAAAATGGATGAGTTGCGATCTATACAAAATTATTAGCAGTGGGTTATTGAATATGTAAGAAAAAAATATTGTACTAAATTATTGTCAATGTTAAATTGGGAATAGTGGGAAGAAAAGTTATTCCAGATACAGTATTTTTATACACTAACGATATAAGCAATAAATATATTGATAGACTTTCCTTAAGCAGTAAAGTATCAGCGGATTTATCGGTAGGCAGTCATAAGTAGACCATGTGACATAGAATCTGAGCGTACGTATGTACATAGCACACAGAGCAGTGCTGCAAAAAATGTTTCCTTTAACCTCTATAAATCTGTATTAAAAATAAAAATGAAAAATAGAACATTTGAAAAAACTATAGTACTGTTATTACATCTTCTGCAAGTATTACTTGTAAGCTTAAGGATATGAGTAGTTAACAGGGAACAGTGAATTATGGATTAATTATCGACAGAAAGGTAATAAGGTGATAAGGTGAGAATCTAAAACGTAGTCATTTCGTGACCTCCAAATTCTCCTGCAGGATCGACAACTTCATACTTGAAGTAGAACACAATCAAAGAGGCTCCACCGGGGGTGCAGGGGGCGGTGGGAGTGGGTAGGGGTGGTGTAGAGTTCCTCCGATTTGAGGCAGTCTACCACCACGTCAGTGACGGAAGGGAATGCAAAGTAGAATTTAGATTTTACAATTGGAATAGCTATACATCGATATATCTATATATGAGTGAACGGCCCAGGCGAGTGCTGGCCTTTCGGGCCTCACTTTCCGCGATAAAAGAAGAAGAGGAAAAATTTGCGCGACTGCAATCGAAGCGCGATTTGAATAGCTAAGCCGGGCTAAGGTTGTTGTACGCCGGGGCAGATGAATTCTCGGCAATTCCGCCGGCTGATAAGCGCTCGAACGAATTGTTCGAATGGACCACTCATCTATCTGTCCCTCTAGCGACGGAATCGAATTTGAAATTACTTTAATTCGCAAGGGAGGCTTGGGATTTTTTGGTCCTGCGATTGTTAGCTAACGACTGTTGTTAGTAATGTTGTCGGCCAGCGCCTGGAGGTGTATGGACGAAGACATGAGGTGCGGGGGGCGAACAGTCGGAAAACGACGACGACGACTCCAAAAGACACGATCCATGATGACATTTTATGTCGATGATGGGGCACTAAAATTCGCTTTGCTACTGTTTTCCGGCGTATTAACGAGATGAAATCGATTTGCCAAACTTTTTTGGTCTTGTTCTCATTTTCACTCTCTGGAAAAATCAATATTCACTCCGCACTCTGCGTAAAAAAGGTGAATTAGATCTAGTAATTTAATCGGCAAAATACTATTGCGTTGTTTTGATATCTTTGATATCTCACAGGATAAAGGTTTAAAATATAATTTTTCACCAATATAATTAGGAAACTCTACCAACGCCCACTTATCATTCTAATGAATTTTAAATTATGGCGCTAAGCATCCCAGAATTATAAATATTATAATTTCGAATGCTGCTGTAACGAATTATTATTTAAACAACTGTTAGTTGATGGTAACCAACCCATTTTTTTAGTGAACTTTATCATCGTACTACTTTTATATAATTTTTATCAAAACAATGTAATCAATCGATTTTCAATATATATATTTCAATATATTTCTGTCGTATCAGAAATTCTGCAGTGTCCTAACATCCAATTTTGTCCCCAATATAATTAGTTACATCACCATTAATAGATGATATACTAATAGACGATTATGCATTAATTTAATATGCATAAAATATGAACGAGTTTTCAAAAAATATTTCCAGCTTTAAATTTTTTGACAAAAATCTCACGGAAATCAAATGCAATTAAGCATGAAAATATTCCTAAAAAATAGTGAAATCCACTTTGTAGTAATTTAATCGGCAAAATAACATTGCGTTGTATCTTGTGATATCTCACAGGACAAAGGTTTAAAATATAATTTTTCACCAATATAATTAGGAAACTCAACCAACGCCCACTTATCATCCTAATGAATTTTAAATTATGGCGCTAAGCATCCCAGAATTATAAATATTATAATTTCGAATGCTGCTGTAACGAATTATTATTTAAACAACTGTTAGTTGATGGTAACCAACCCATTTTTTTAGTGAATTTTATCATCGTACTACTTTTATATAATTTTTATATATTTTTATATATTTTATATAATTTTCAATATATTTCTGTCGTATCAAAAATTCTGCAGTGTCCTAACATTTAATTTTGTCCCCAATATAATTAGTTATATCACCATTAATTGATGATATATTAATAGACGATAATGCATTAATTTAATTTGCATAAAATATGAACGAGATTTTAAAAAGTATATCCAGCTTTAAATTTTTTGACAAAAAATCTCACGGAAATCAAATTAAATTGAACATGAAAATATTCTTAAAAAATAGTGAAATCCACTTTGTAGTAATTTAATCGGCAAAATAATATTGCGTTGTATCTTGTGATATCTCACAGGATAAAGGTTTAAAATATAATTTTTCACCAATATAATTAGGAAACTCAACCAACTCCCACTTATCATCCTAATGAATTTTAAATTATGGCGCTAAGCATCCCAGAATTATAAATATTATAATTTCGAATGCTGCTGTAACGAATTATTATTTAAATAACTGTTAGTTGATGGTAACCAACCCATTTTTTTAGTGAACTTTATCATCGTACTACTTTTATATAATTTTTATCAAAACAATGTAATCAATCGATTTTCAATATATATATTTCAATATATTTCTGTCGTATCAGAAATTCTGCAGTGTCCTAACATCCAATTTTGTCCCCAATATAATTAGTTACATCACCATTAATAGATGATATACTAATAGACGATTATGCATTAATTTAATATGCATAAAATATGAACGAGTTTTCAAAAAATATTTCCAGCTTTAAATTTTTTGACAAAAATCTCACGGAAATCAAATGCAATTAAGCATGAAAATATTCCTAAAAAATAGTGAAATCCACTTTGTAGTAATTTAATCGGCAAAATAACATTGCGTTGTATCTTGTGATATCTCACAGGACAAAGGTTTAAAATATAATTTTTCACCAATATAATTAGGAAACTCAACCAACGCCCACTTATCATCCTAATGAATTTTAAATTATGGCGCTAAGCATCCCAGAATTATAAATATTATAATTTCGAATGCTGCTGTAACGAATTATTATTTAAACAACTGTTAGTTGATGGTAACCAACCCATTTTTTTAGTGAATTTTATCATCGTACTACTTTTATATAATTTTTATATATTTTTATATATTTTATATAATTTTCAATATATTTCTGTCGTATCAAAAATTCTGCAGTGTCCTAACATTTAATTTTGTCCCCAATATAATTAGTTATATCACCATTAATTGATGATATATTAATAGACGATAATGCATTAATTTAATTTGCATAAAATATGAACGAGATTTTAAAAAGTATATCCAGCTTTAAATTTTTTGACAAAAAATCTCACGGAAATCAAATTAAATTGAACATGAAAATATTCTTAAAAAATAGTGAAATCCACTTTGTAGTAATTTAATCGGCAAAATAATATTGCGTTGTATCTTGTGATATCTCACAGGATAAAGGTTTAAAATATAATTTTTCACCAATATAATTAGGAAACTCAACCAACTCCCACTTATCATCCTAATGAATTTTAAATTATGGCGCTAAGCATCCCAGAATTATAAATATTATAATTTCGAATGCTGCTGTAACGAATTATTATTTAAATAACTGTTAGTTGATGGTAACCAACCCATTTTTTTGGTGAATTTTATCATCGTACTACTTTTATATAATCTTTAGTAAAGCAATGTGATCAATCGATTTTCAATATATATATTTCAATATATTTCTGTCGTATCAGAAATTCTGCAGTGTCCTAACATCCAATTTTGTCCCCAATATAATTAGTTACATCACCATTAATAGATGATATATTAATAGACGATAATGCATTAATTTAATATGCATAAAATATGAACGAGCTTTCAAAAAATATTTCCAGCTTTAAATTTTTTGACAAAAATCTCACGGAAATCAAATGCAATTAAGCATGAAAATATTCCTAAAAAATAGTGAAATCCACTTGGTAGTAATTTAATCGGCAAAATAATATTGCGTTGTATCTTGTGATATCTCACAGGACAAAGGTTTAAAATATAATTTTTCACCAATATAATTAGGAAACTCAACCAACGCCCACTTATCATCTAATGAATTTTAAATTATGGCGCTAAGCATCCCAGAATTATAAATATTATAATTTCGAATGCTGCTGTAACGAATTATTATTTAAACAACTGTTAGATGATGGTAACCAACCCATTTTTTTAGTGAATTTTATCATCGTACTACTCTTATATAATCTTTAGTAAAACAATGAGATCAATCGATTTTCAATATAGTTAGTAACCACTAATTGTATTGTGCTAGTTTCTTTTAGCTGGCATCCAATTATACAGCAACTGTGCATGTAGACTTTGGTATTAGTCTCATACCGAGAAAGGAGAAAATTATATATTTTCCGTAGTTTTCATACATCATTGGGAACATTGCTTTGCAGATGCAAGAAGTTACTTTCCAAATGTGGTTTAAAGGCAGAAAGCGACTTAGCAGAATATTTAAAAATCGCATGCACATAGAGTTGCACATACCTTTAATTGAACATACAATACTGCAAAAATGTTTATGCTGCTGAATTGAGTTTAGGTAAATCAACATAATTTTAAAAATAGTTATGTCTCGCATCATGTTTTTAGTATTTTCAATGTAAATTATTTATTTCTAATAAGGCTGTGATTTGAAATTTCACACTTTGTTCTTTTAAACTCGGAAAATTATGACATTGCACTGAATGTACAGAACGTTAAATATAATGAGTGCTTTAGTATAAAAGGCGTTCGTAAAATGTGAAACATTTCTTCTAAAGTCTATGATAAAATTGAAGCACTTTCATTTTACATTATAAACCAAGAAAAATTCAAGTGATAACGGTTCTAGAACCTATTAACTTCCGCTACCTTCAAAACAGAAATATGATTCATTGTCCACGTAGTGATAGGGTGTGAGTAAAAATATCATATACCTTCGTAGAACATGTAAACAATGTAAAAGCACTCGCATAAATGTTGAAAAATCAATTCAAGTTCTCTTCCTTCCGCGAGCGCTCCGAGCTAAGGAATTTAACGATAAAGAACTTTGAATTGACGTTTTATATGTCATAAAAATCACTTGTAACAAAACACTTTGTAGAAAAATCGGTATAAATCATGTCCTGGTTTTTACTTGATGCACTTCGCCTTCCTTTTGTAGATAATGAAAAGTACTTACCGACTGGTTAAAGCAGCGGCGTCCCTACAACAAAAATATGACTTAAAATAATACTCATCAAAAAATCAAAAATATTATGGCAAGGAAAATCCATTAGTGTAATAAAAATAACTTCGCATTTAGTCATACGGCATGTGTATTTGAATGGTTTCCCATTAGTTAAAAAAGTATAATAATATTGCAGTGGATGTTAGTAGAGGAATCAGAATTAGAGGATCAGAATATGAGTTATGTACGTAATATTGGTACCTAACAAAAATGACTAGAACAGCTAGGACTTAGTATACGTCTGTAATGTATACCAGAAAAAAACCAAAGGACTGTATTGCCACCATTTTCCTACTCCCTTATTTGTGCAACTGGAAAATGTGCTGGTGAAATTCTTAATACTATTTTTATTAAATTGTCGCAAATATATTTCCTGGGGTACCAGCCCTTGCGGTATCCTCTAATATAATTTTCTATGGATAACAAACTAGGTTGCTAATATGGAAATTTAGAAGGTCCAAATATGTGCCAAGGATCATATTCAGGTTAGTATGTAAAGTGACGTAAAGAAATCAATTTGGACAGATTCTACATAAGAACGTGATGTACTGAAAATGGACACTTCCAATTCACTTTCCATATTGGATTGAAACCTGTATTGTGTTTTTAATAGTACCACTGCAGAAAATCCGTTTTTGCAATGATAAGTTATAGGAAAGAGTAAAAGTATACGAAAAGCTCTTTGCTTCAGTAGTGTAAAAAGTTCATCATCCAGGCCAGACCAAAACTGAAATAGGGTTTTATTGCAGAACTATCTTCTAAAGTGGTCACTTGCCTTGAAGTCTATAAACTGTTCTCCTTCTTGGACTGAGAGACCTTCAGGAATGTTTTGAAGTGGATCTCTAATCCACTCGTATTTTACTATCAAGTTCTTTTCTGTTACAAAATACTTTCTAAAATTCTTCGTCAACGTGGTTAAGTGATTTTTCATGGTTGCAAATAAAATTTCGATGTGTACCTATTCAGCGTTGCAGGTTTTAACAAACTCAATTACAGTTGTAAACATTTCTGTGCCTTAAGTTTGTATTCCATAACTTTAATTTTCTACAGAAAGCATTGGCTTTGTCGCTCATAATGTAGGAGAGTATGAGTATGTCCAAGAGTTGTAATTCCTTGCATTGGAAGATTCCACATATTCAGCTTCACAAGCAGCACAATAGTATTATGAATAAGTGGCTTTGAATCGATTTAGCTTCCTTGCGATTTTCCCTTTCTAAAAAGATGGCAATTTCATCTTTTAGTCCCTTAACACGTAAAAATTTGCCGCATAATAACCATCTTGCTGCATAATAAATGGTAGCGCTGAATATTCTGCGCCCACGTCCTTGCAAATTGCAAAAATATGTCTCTATTTTATGGGGCATTTATAAAATTCACAGCAGTTACAACTACAATTCATACAAGATGTTAAAACAAAATCTCATTTCTTTGGAAGAAAGAGTTTCTTGGTGAATCATGTAGTGGGTCCAGGTACATAGTGGAATTTTTTCTCACACATGGCTTTGGCATTGAATACCTGCATCGTTTAAGAAACTGTGCAATGTGTTAAATAATTTTGCTGTTGTTGCTCTACCTTGTATCAGACTGCAGAGCAATAAGTCTTCAACTGCTGCTATTCCACAGTGAAATCAAACATATATAATTAAATGGCAATCATTGCTGCCATCTCGGCCTCATTAAGCTGAATGACGAATAGTCTGTTACGTAACTTAGACAAAAGTTGTTGCTGTACATACTCAGATGTGTCCACTAATTCTGCTTGCAACAGAATCATTTGGTAGAGGAATAGACTAAAGTTGCTTGGAAAAAATTATCACCAAGCATAATCTACTATTTTAATTGCAGCAGGCAGAATGAATTCTTTCCCATTACCTATTGCCAAAAATGCTCATAAAAATATATTCCCTTTAACTACCTTTCACTCATAAACTTTAGCACCCTGCTTCAAGTAGTACAAATTGAAACTATAAGTCAAAATTTAATTTGTTCTTAAGTGATGGAGTTGTTCATATATAGCTTTTATGGTAATAAATTGCCGACAAATTTTAATGAAACTTACTGATAAATACCTTGACAAGTATCCAAAATTTTACATATAACTGATCAAATTTGGGCTTGGTCATGATTGGCAACTTAGTTAAATTAATTAATAAATAGTTTTGGAACTTATAGACGAGTCTTAAATATTTAATTTCATCACTACCCCCAGAAGAAATGACTGACATGCATAATACAATACGGTATGGCGATATTTTTCTGTTAAGTAAAAATTTATGAAAACGTGAAACATAACAATGTAGTTGTTTTTAAAACAGTAATAACTAAAAATTATTTTTCGAGGGAGTGACAGAATATTTATTAAACTATTGTATACTGTTCCTTCGTGAAGCTTAAACATATTTTCGAACTTCAAAAATAGGAAAGTAGTTTTTTTTTCGGTATTGATAGCGTGTCTCCCAAAAAAGTCCTTTCACCTAATGATGGATTCCGCCATTACAAAATTCCATCCCATTCGCCGCAAAACTCTTAACACAGCAAGAGAACGTTTTGTGTGTGTATTTCGTATGTGTATGCAGATCGGTAGGCAATTTATAAACGATCTCAAAGAAACGAGCCCCGTTATCACACCAGCGCTGCCCCTTGAAGAATGTGAGAATATAAGGAGAGCCGGCGAGCCATCGCACATTTGCCGAATAACGTACCCTCACAGTCTAACCTCAAACAAATGCTGGAGCGAATAGCTATGTAGTTCACGTATTCCAATTACGTCTTCAAATATAGGGGATCTTAGACAAGAATATATTCGGTATCTAACGAAGAAACACGCCCCGACAGCCGTATGCAAAACACGAGCTTAAATTTAAAATACACAATATCGAGAGATGTTTTCAAAATGGGAATGTTTTGTGTTGAGTTTGCACTTTGAAAGGCAATATATTCGCGATAACGTCCTCATACATAAAGCACGAGCTCTTTTATCATTTAAATCTTTTCACTAATTAATCGTCGAAATACTCGTCATGTCTCATGACGCGAAAAACGATATAGTAAAACACTAAAACAACTCGAGTCAAAATATGCGTTTACAATATTTATAATGAAATAGCCTACATCAAACAACAATGCGTAAATGTTTTGAATTACACATCCTTTAACACATGATTAATGGAGCAACAGGTATAACCAGAACTCTTTAATCACTATTTTATGCTATAACCAATAACACTAAAAACTGATTTACTAGGCTGTACCTTCAATGTGTAAAATTTTATGTGAAAAGACAAAATCTAAATAGAAATATGTAAGGTTAGGTTAGGTGATTATAACGATTTGATGATAACTCTTACCTAGTTAGTACCTACCTAGTTAGTAGTTACCTAGTTACCTAGTTAGTAGTAGTCTTACCTAGTAGTTCATGGAATGATACGTTATTTATGAAAAATATAGCTGAGAAATTGAAACTTATCTAATTACATTAGGTCACATCTAACTTATAAATATTGTACATGGAAATTCTTTAGGGTACTTCGATTAGAGAGTAAATCTCACCCCTTCAAACCAACGATAGATGAGAAAGCAATTTTTATATATTTTTATATGTTTTATATAATTTTCAATATATTTCTGTCGTATCAGAAATTCTGCAGTGTCCTAACATTCAATTTTGTTCCCAATATAATTAGTTACATCACCATTAATAGATGATGTATTAATAGACGATAATGCATTACTATTATTAATATTCCTAATATTAATTCGTAATATACGAATTAATATTCCTAATATACGATAATATTTCTAAAAAATAGTGAAATCCATTTTGTGTCAAGTTGGCAAAAAATTTGGGTGTTCGTTTTAATCAAGGTTTTCTTTCCTTACTAAAAATTATTACCTTTAGTGTGCTAAATGCAATAGCTAAGTAGTGATAATTAATGAAGCTGGTAGATGTATTAATCGGGTATTGAAATTTGATCGACTTCTGGATGAAAACTGAAGATCTGCATAAGTTTTATTAGCCGACACTGGTAAATAATAATGTATGTGTGGATACAGAAAAATTTGATAGAAAATTTGCGAAAAGAGTAGATGTATATCCTTTATGTGCCATAGCATTCTGCATTATTTGCCATTCTGACCCTTCATTATAGTGCATTTAAGTTTCGATCACCTTTCACATTTGATGCAGTCACGAAACACAACTTAAGAAAACATTTTCCTCTTTTCTTTTCTATTCCATTTAATAAAATCGTTCATATGAATCGTTCATTTAATTGTGCTCTGCATTATTCAAGCTTTGAATCCTTACCTCCAGTATCTTACTGCATCGTTATCCGTTAGTATGTTTAAATTTAGGTAAAAGGTGTTGGGAGCAATATACATTGTAATTTAAATAAATGGGGGAAATAAATAAATGCAAAATAATATAATATGTCTTAGTTAACAAAATTATTAGGTTGCAGTTTGATGGTGACCTTAAAATAAACAGATTAAAGTATGACGCTATGGCCTCGTCATGGATTGGTTAGGAAGATATTAAACCATTACTGAAATCAAGAAATACGCTCTGCCATAAATTATTCTACCGGCATAAAGTGCCCGTGAAATTCTTGTTCTAGAATATTGACAAATAGTAAGGAACCTTTAGTAAAAAGGGGTTTGCAGTACTCTGGCACTACACTGATGTCATACACTTCAACATGAATGCCTACGCGGAATGGGTATCTTTCCATCTATTATAGTTACACACATTCTTTTATTTTTTTAAACGTCCTCTGAATATATTCGTAGCGGTGGAATCCTTTCTAAAACAGACGTTCACTAATTTAAAACTTTAATTGCACCGGCACGCGCTGTAGTCGAGATAGAGAATCGCGCCTCTAACGGCCAATAAAACTTAACACAAAAGACTGTCTGGATAGAGTGGGCCATATGCCGTTCGAGTTTTACATAATCATCGGAGTCAGATCGACGTTTAAGATAACTCACGACGACGTGGTCCTCGAAGCCGAATAGTCCTTTTTATCGCATCTGAAATATTCACTTAGCCAACCGGCTAAGTCCGGGTAAATTTTATTCGTAACATTTTAATGTTAGAAGATCCTCTCTGTTAAATTACTAATCTCCGTTCCCAAAGCGGGAAATCAAAATGCAAATTCACTCCAGTCAGGTGCGGGAACGTATAACTCAAAAGCCGAAGTAATTCCGGCAGAACTGTGTTAATAGCCTAATACTCTGAATGTATAATAGCCGAAGTTTCATATGGTCCTTTGTCAGACGAGAACTCACTAATGAATGTTCTCTCTCCATCAATAAAATGTGCTTCTAGCGTGGTATAATTAACAAAGAGCAACCACTGTTCGCATGAATTCAATCATATTTCATCGCAATTGTTCAAAGTTCAATGCAAATTACCATTTACATATATAATTACGGTTCATGCATCAAAGGGCCGTTGTTCTGCGGTGGAGACACCACCGGCGATGCGTGGCCTCCGAGAACATTTGTGGGAGTGGGTGGCCCTAGTTAATCTAACACTAAACGGGAGCCAACCGTACACACCAAATTAAAGCTAATTTTCCTCACAGAAGCGAATTCGGTGGAGATACGTATATTATTTAATTGAGTGCCTTGAAAAGTCTCCTACTACGTCGAGAGTGATTAACACCACTGATCTAAAGGAATATGGAAATACTTCCTTATTTTGTAGCATATGTTTTATCTAAAGTTGTGTAAGTCATACAGCATGGTATTTTTATGCTTAAACATATACAACTTTTATAACTTATACAACGAAAATACTTAAAAATCTGCTGTACGTCTTTCGTGCAGTCCTTTTTGGTTCCTAAATAAATTCCAAAAAATTTTTTCTAACTCAAACAGGCTACTTCATTCTCCTCTAGCAATTAAAAAACCCGCTGACGTGTTTAGTACATCATGACAAGTTAGTGCACCTGAGGGAAATTTAGTATAGTCAAGCCACATTTCAAGATGTCAAGTACTCAAAGTCTTGAGAAGTTATGAAATCTATGGAATTATTAGACCGCAATGTTATCCGATACGAATTCAGTGGAGATACGTATATTATTTAGTTGAGTGCGTTGAAAAATCTCCTACTACGTCGAGAGTGATTAACACCACTGATCTAAAGGAATATGGAAATACTTCCTTATTTTGTAGCATATGTTTTATCTAAAGTTGTGTAAGTCATACAGCATGGTATTTTTATGCTTATACATATACAACTTTTATAACTTATACAACGAAAATACTTAAAAATCTGCTGTACGTCTTTCGTGCAGTCCTTTTTGGTTCCTAAATAAATTCCAAAAAATTTTTTCTAACTCAAACAGGCTACTTCATTCTCCTCTAGCAATTAAAAAACCCGCTGACGTGTTTAGTACATCACGACAAGTTAGTGCACCTGAGGGAAATTTAGTATAGTAAAGCCACCTTTCAAGATGTCAAGTACTCAAAGTCTTGAGAAGTTATGAAATCTATGGAATTATTAGACCGCAATGTTACCCGATACGTAAAAGGGAAAATAAATGTCTATTAAACTTTGGATTTGCCAGACAGCGTTAAAGTATTTCCACTAGTCTATAAATTTAACTATCGGTTGTGACAAGAACAAAAACAATACAAACTCCAAACGCCACGCAATGGATTTTATTTAGTAAGGAGACCCCTGAGCAATGATAGAACAGGTATACTATCTATTTATAGATTTATTTTTTCATTCATTTTCATATTCTTGCAAACCCAAAGAGAAAATTGTAATTACGTGCAAAAATAAACTCCTGAAAGGCGTACATATGGTAAGGAACACATACAGAAATAGAAGAAATGCCCTTAAAATAATAATAGTAATAATTACAAAAATAATACTAACAAAAATAATGATAAAATTAAAAGTAATAAACGACTTTATCATGGCATGACATACACCAGTCTACCATTCGTTAGGGCAAAGTTTGCTAACGTTACTCTACTTAACAGTATTACACATCCAACTAAAAATAATTAGAAAAATTAGAAAAAAATTAAAAACTAATCCTACAGTCGAATTACGAAATTATCCAAAGAGAGTGACATGAAGTTGTCGGGGAAGGTACTACAGATATGAGCCTCATTAAAGTAAAACTGATAACAAATAGCACAGTAGCGTTTGAATAAAACTAGCTTATTATTCGTCACACATTTAAAACAAAAAGTCTCTTCTAAAAATTAATTTTCGTAAATGTGGTTGTATAGCCCTTGTTAACATTTTATAAAGAATGACTAGCAAATCGTAATTATTTATGTTTTAAGCCCTTTAAGTGCTATTATTTTATCATCAATTTAGTCAATTTTTTGGAACCAAAACATAAAGTGTATGTTTTTCGCTATGGTTGGACCCCTTATCATTCGGTTGGCTAGGCCGACGCACGTTAAATTGATTTGTTGACAGAGTAGAACACTTCACATCGCGCCTTACACTTGGTCTTGGTCCTGAATTCATTACTTTACTAATGAATAAATATCAATACCTCTTATTCATACAATATTTGGTGACTAACTATTGGCGCCTATGATTTACTCAAAAAGGTGGTGGACTGTGGCAGTATTACTGTTTTCTCTTGATTATTTTAATTCGTGAATTAACGACAATGGAAGAATAAATTCCATAAGATTTCTTTGGGCGGGGATATTAACTTCTTTATAAGTGTGTCCATGTGATAAAGTGTGGCAAATCAAACAAGGGAACATGCATCAATATTTTTGAAGTTTTCACTGCTTTTGATTCAGTTTTATGTAGCCTTGCATGACATTTTGGGTTATTCTAATTTTTAGTGTATATTTCAAAAACTACAGCATATATTTAGAGCATGGCACACAAATAAACATCAGTCAATATATTAAAAAACAAACCATATTTGTAAGATAACCCAATTTCCCTTTATTCAGTGTTTATACAGAATATATTACGTCTCAAGTGTAGTGAAGGAATTCTTAAATGAAATTTTCGTTTGTCACGAACGGAGTAAATGTTTATAAACACTCCGAGCACCCGTTTGAAAACATTTATGACACAAACGACATACTCTACTTTTACAACCAGGACCACTAAAACTTACAGCTTGAAATTCACCATCGGCACTCATAACACAAAAGAGTTATGACGCAATTGTCAAGTGTAATGTGTAACGAGGAAATTGCTTGCAGCCAGTTTCGAACTTAGCATGCTGAAATCGAACTGTTACTAAGAGTTCTGATTATTATTGGATATTACATACACATATCAGTTAGGTTTTTTGCGTATCAGGAGTTAAGAGGATTCTTAAGTGAAATGGTCGGTTATACTTAAGTCACATTTTGGTGGATTAGTACTCACTCAAATTTGACTGTAATATGGACAAACAGTTACAGTTAAAAGTACACATATCAGATTATGTATTAAAGGTAAACGTTCCTTACTATTTTTAGTAATTTCAGTAATTTCAGTCATTATTTCAGTGTCGTTTTTCCCAAAATATGCAAGTAACGTCCCCTACCTAAGGCGAAGAATGCACATTTCTTCAAACACTAACACTTTGAAGTTTAGTGATTTTTTAATATAGATTTACGCCTGTTTAAATCAACATAGCACTTTCATGTGCTAGAATTATAAGTAAAGGATTTCAGTTCAGAATTCTGGGCTGCGTGATTAGTCAATTGTGGTTTTGTCGATTGTACGTTTAGGAATAATTAGGATTTTATCAGTCTTTTGACAAAAATTTTCAGATATTTCTTCTTCCCAACAATTATTTTTTGTTTTCAAATTTAACAAAAATATATCTTAACGTATTCAACTCCACTAAACTTAGAAAATTGATGTAGTTAAGTTTGCAGTCCCGTTTGAATTCGATAGAAAAAATACCCAAGGAAAATATCTCAAATATGAAAAGCCATAACTCTGTAATATTTAAACAGCATTTTCACGTTTATTAGTTATCGTTATTGTTACTACTTAACTTCAATTTTGATACCCGATATCGGCCAAAATCTCCTTTTCTGAAATAAGCAATAAAATTCTCAGGGGGTAAATTTCCGAAGAATATTTTAAGCTAGACTCTTGTCGTCCGCTTCCATTATTTAACACGGCGCTGATCTTTTTGGCGTTTAAGGGTATAAGGAAGATGAGAGGGTGTCTCTCACTTTCTCTCTCCCACCAATTCTATTTAGGAATTTTTATTCGATGCGACCACATTCTGTAATCTTCGAGACCAAGATGGTGAATATAAATTATGGTTTATAAATATTGTAGAAGGTATTCTCGAAATATATATACATTGTGGGCGTAGTAGGGGGACTTGCAGGCCAGACGTAACTAATAAATATATTTAATGAACGGATACGTAATACGTTTCCTTCTATTGTATCGTTTTATTCTATCGTATCGATGTCAAGAGATGCATAGTGCTTTATAAACTCCATATAGTATAAGTTCCAGTAACTTTGGAGCGCCTGGCCCAATTTTTATTAACTTGGTGTACCTATAACATAACGTGTTGTTAAGTGTTTAGGGTTTAGGTTGTTAGAGTGTTAGGGTTGTGGTACGAAAGGACTGATATATTAAAATAGCTTTAAGAAAGTGTATACTGTGATAGTGTGCCTTAAGTTCAAGTATATTAATAGTATATCGCTTCTTTGAGGAGTTTTATATTTGTATGTGCATCTAAGTGTACTCAAATTCAATTTGCAATATTTGTATTGTTTTTAAATTTCTAAGAGTTTCTCTACAGGATGTTACTTAATAGTTTTTAGTTATCAGCTTACCAAGTTTTGTAATATAGACATTAAGTACCGTGGTCATGGGGGATGGGATGGCGTGAAGAATATAATGTTAGAATTAAGAGAAGTGTCTCATCAAGTATCTAAGTAGCTAAGCAAGTTGGCAACACTATAATGATATTTCAGCCAATTATGGCATGAAAGGAACGAATACAAGTCGGTAGAATGTTCCAGAGAAGATTGGGAAATCTAATAGAACTCGTTTACGACTGAACTTTTAGGATATTTATTAGGAAAGTAAAAAAAGCTTTTTAAAGAATCTTCATAAAATAGAACTTTTTATTCCAGGGTATTGTGGAAAGTCACAACATCCTTACGAAGTATGAAGGACAGAGAAGGAATAGAGTATTGTGGAAGCTTAAGATTAGAACTATACAATGGAGCTCTGTCGAACCCTATGAAGAACAATGGAAAAAGTACAAGTATATAGACCATTCTAGAAGAATTGATAATATACTTCTAGTGTCTGAAAGGTTGTGAAAACCTATAAAATTTAATTAAATGTCTTTGAACACTAAGAAAAAGTATGGAATTTTGTGAACATTGTAGGATTTATCGAAAATGGTGGAGGTAGTGGTAGATTCCATAAATATTCTATAATTTTTTTCCATAATCCAATATTAGATATATAAGGGAATCTATTTCAGCAAAATTGCAGTCAGTTGCCACCTCTCAGTTATAGCATTCTTAATGGTCTTATATTTGTTCAAGAAACTCTCTGAGTGTTGCCTAATTAGTCTTCATTTTTAAATGTACAAGTTCTGCATCATTACTTAATTTGATGATAACAAATAACGCCGGTTACCAAACACGTATATTAATACAATTGCTTTTCCTATGTGTATTCAAACTTCTTTTAAATTCCATGTTGTAATGAGTTGGTTATGAAAAAAAATCTTGATTGAAAAACGTTTTGATCTGCGTCGACGATATGCAAATGAATTTTACTCGCGTGCACCCCTACTAACTGGAAGGTCCCGTCAATATCATATTCCAAACGTGCCGAAGAATATCTCAAACATTTTGTCCGAAATTTCATAAACCGCTTATCTTGTATCAATATTTGTAATTTAAAAGACGTATTGGTTCGTCTCGGTGATGAAAAGAGACGATTTTTTATCGCATGTCAATATTTGCGTATAGAGAGCAAGACTTATTACAATTTTAACGTAATAATTTTCCATTATTGAAATCAACCACAGGCTGGAAAAGCGAAAATTCTCCGTTCAATTAACGTATCGTTTTTCCAATTTGCTTTATTCCTGGAATGTCCTTTGTTGGTTTCAAACGCGAGCTTGATAAATTAAAGAAAAGGTAGGTATGCATACAAACGAGTGTTCCTTTTGTGCGTGAGTTTTTATGCATTTATTTAAAGAAGCCGAAGAATCCTATGAAAGCATAATTGACTATTAGGAGGATGAGTTCCAGCTTTTACGAATTATCTGCAGAACGTCATCTGCGGAACTTTATGAATTCCTCTTATATGGACGTCGTATTGTCGACCGGTTTTTGCTCTCCGCAAAAGTAACCGCATTCCTATTTGGTACAAGCGGCCACTTTTATCACCGAAACGAATCAAAATCTACATGCAAATTTAAACTTGAACAATGTCTCATTTCGCACATTACAACCCTCACGCCGTCCAATTTTCCACTTCCCCGCTTCGACGTTCAATATTTAACCCTTAATTACAACCGGGCCCATGTGTATGTAAAATAGATGAAATTCGACACCTGGTAATCAGCCCAATATGCCTGTGACTGAAAGTAGAGTTTCATTAGGACGGGGATGTCTACATATCTTGTAGAGATGTTACATGCGGATTTTAATGAAAATCAACGAAATTTTACAATACCAATGTTTCAGTAGACCAAATTTCAACACTTGGCACTTTTGATGCTGTAGATGGATAGATCAATGTAGACAAATAGAGTGAATAAAGAAAAAAATGAGCGTCAAAGAAAATCAGGTTCATAAAAGGACGGTCAAACAAACATACGTGGACTATCAAAAAATTTATATGGTGAATGATTCTGAGTGTTTACTGCCTTTGACACAACAACAATACTTTTCTTATTTAATAGTCTATTACCTGTTTCGAAACGATCGTTTCAAACAGTATAGAATTCTATAATAAATGCTTAAGACTACATGTAGTTAACTTTATTTTACTCGACTGCATTAATGCCAGAACCAGACCAGAATAACCAGAAAAGAATTTTGTAATGAATGCGAAAAAGCTTGATGCATTTCAAAACATTTATTCCTTCAAAGATTGGAAAAATTTGAAAAATTCAAGGCGAGACATAATGGAATTTTGGGAAACCATTCATCTAAAACTGTGGAAGTTTTGTTAAGGTAATGGTCGGATTTGTATCATCAAATAACTTTATAACCACCAAACTGTTATCAGAAACATCGTAATACTCTTAATGGAATATAATCTGCATGAATATTACAAGAAACTTGTAATATTTACTCTACGTATTACAATGAAAATATTTTCTTTACTCCAGAAAACGATTCAAGAATTACAAAAGATCATTTTCATTACTAAATCCATTTATTAAGGAAAACTTGGTAACTGTCTTGCAGTTAAATTATTGACATAAAAAATTTTAAAAACATGTTTGAATACACCACAATCAAGTAGATGTTTTATCTGCCATAAATGGAATAATATTAAATTTAAGAAGTAAATGAGCCAAGGCAGAATAGTAGAAGTGTATATGATTTTCAATTAAACAAATTGAGGTATGTTCATCGTATAAGTTTCTCATATGAGCCACACGCTCTACACAAGTTTACAAGCTCTTATTAAATTCTCAAAATTAAAGTATCCATTAGGGCAGTTTTGGAATAAAAACCTTCTAATAAGAAGTAAAAATATGTACCAACCCGAAGCAACCACTCTTATGGCTAATACCACTCAAGGTATTGAATTATGTGGAAGATTCATATTTAAAGTTCTCGCCTTTAGGCATGTAGTGAAATATCACAAGAAAATTCATGAGGAAAAAGGTGCTTACGAGTAGGACAAGGATTCGAAATCCTGACTCTTGGAATATGCATGTGATGTAAGAAAAATAATGATGATTTAATAGAAAAATTATGAACAGCCACCTGAATTGCCGGAGAAGAAAGTAACCACCGACATACGTCTCAGCTAATTGGCTTCGTCAGGGTGGTGCAGCTGATGTTGTAAAATATTATCAAATATTGATGTTTCAAAAAAAAACGAAATTTTTATATTGGTAATATAGTGTGGTCAAACAACTGATCAGTGGTCAATCATGGTCAAAAACTATCAAACAAAAATTACATTTTGTTAATCTTTTTTCTGCCGTGCAACTTTTTCTATGACAAGGAGGAGGTTCTTCCTCTTGAGAGTGATATTATTCTATGTTGTTGCCTATGAAAATCAGTTAATCTAACGGAGTTTTACTAGAGGCACAATACTTTATACGTTTAATGCTCACAATAAACTTTCAAGCACTGAAATTGGGGTTTATATTGCGACACTAGCTTTTACCCCCGACTATACTCGCGTGGAAATTGTAATTTTATTGCTAGATTTAAAAAATATATAGAATGTACTGGATAGTACCAGTCGGTGGATCTTAACCTATTCCATTCTTGACATAATATATAAAAATTTGAGGCTGTAATGACTTTTGGTTGTTTACTTTTTACTTTACTGTTTTGGTAACGTTTACTTCCTTCAATAGCATACCTTTGGAACAATGATGCTAAATCGAACAAATTAAAAATAATAATAGAAACAGGTAACAGGTGGACCGTACATACTTAGAAAGGAAGAGGTCGTAAGAAAATTTCATCAACAAAGTTAAATTCAAAAAATAATTTGGCAGGTAGAACGCATCGGGTGAAAACAATAAGGTCCAGCTTTTCCTCGAGCAAAGTTCATTGAACAAGAAACCTCAACCCCCAAGGGTATATCAGAATAGGATTACGTATGTATGTATGTATGTGCACGTAATTACCACGAGGGTGATGCGTATGCAAAACAGTCGAAATTCAACACCTGGTAATCAGCCATAGCTGCGTCGGGATAACGCGTTAATCTTGATCGTAGCCCATTCGACTGTCACCGTACGTCTGAGGTTTCACCTTTACCGCAGCATTCCGAGATGCAGCCAGAGATGGAATACGTGCTTCAATTTGTTGAGTCGATGGAACAGGGGGGCTGAGGGGGACGTCGCCGGTATCATCGGTAATGTACGTCACGAGGGAAATTAACCCGTTAACTAAGCGAGTTGACGCGGAAAAATTTTAGCACGGGATGATGTGTAGTTTGCATCAAGGTATAAGAAGAATCGTTGAATTAAAATGAAATAGGTATGTCAAACAGAACTACTAAATATTTTATGAATGACACTTCTGATTGAATGACCTTTTATGAATGACACTGAATGACCAATGATTGGTTTATATGGATTTGGATATTTGTATTCTGTGATCGGTCATAAAGTCGGTATAACTTTTGGGGAGAATTTTGAGATCGTGGTTGAAATAATTTCATCAATAACAAACTCAGAAAGTGCCTCGAAACATGAAAATTATCATTTTATATTCCATTTAGTAAAAACATTATAACCTTCCTAAAGGATATTTGTAAAAGTCATTTCATTTTTTGATCACGACGTAGTTAGGGAAACCTAATTTGGAAAAAAGCTAAAATTTAACAAGGTGTACATTGAAATGTTATTGGGTAACTGATTATAGCAGAATCAGTAAAACAGCTACACATACGTTGTATTATGTCAAGCTTTCATCTATAGAAGTCTTAAGGTCACACGTCATAATTCAACCAAAAACCAAATAGTGCACTTCAACTGGAGTCTGATTTGATTTGCTAAACTTGGTAATATAATTAGTGTAAAAAATTAAATTATATCTTTAAAACTAAAAACAAGGCCTTGTAACCTTAATGTGGTCCAGGTGAACATTTCGATATCCGAAGGGGAAGAAGAATAAATCCAATAATTCCTGAATAACAGGGTGCTACACCGACATGATTGGTCTGGTATAGGTCAGGTACACAAAGACCCTTACTTAAAGGGTGGGGGTAAACGGGAACAGTATTTGTATCAGCCTTAATCTGATTTTTTTTCAAAAGCGACTTGTCTATGCGTATATTTTTGTGCTTGTCACTTTTAGTCAAATATTAGTGTCAGAAATGTACGTGTTTTGCCACGTAATCAGAATCCAATAAATACACAATGTGAGAAAAGTGGAAGAGCTGATTTCCGATTGAAGTCGAAATTAATGTTATTATATTTTGACATCATTATCTAAGAAATGAATAGTAATTTAAAAATAAATTTTTGAAACAATGTGCTTCCGTTTAAAAAATCAAAAATATAGGCAATTTTCTAAAATAACATATAAAGCGTTGCCCGATTTGAACACAAATAAAGACTATTTTTTTAGACCTTTCGGTGGTCACATTTCGAAGATATTAGATGGTCAAAAAGCCTGGGACACGCTTTTATGTAACACAAATTTTGAGCAATAGCTAACTCATCCAAGGTGTCCAAAATAAAGGTAATCTCATCACCAGAGACTGGATTATATGCTTTTGCATACTGACATAGGCATTTGCATATTCAGACCATTCTCACTAGTTACAGCATATATTACAGAACATCTAAGGATAGTGCATATTTTCGCTATATTTATATTTTTCGGTGACACGAATGAACGGCAGGATTCTTAGGGAAGGCAGGTAGCAAGATCTCAAATGATAACCGCTTTATAGCTTTTAGAATTTACTAAACAGTTTAAACCAGTAATTTGCGTTAAGTGCTTGGGTTTTTCCTATGTACACCCATTGGACCTATTTTCGACAGCCAACCCATTATCAGCACGATTTAAATGAAACATTTCCATTTCCAAATCAACATTAACATTTCCAAATCATTTTCTAAGGTAGAAAAAATTTCGGGCGGTAAATTTTGATTTTGTCATTCGAGAATTGTAAAAAGTAGTGGAAGTTCTAAGACATTGTGAGTGAAAATGCCAAAGGATCGTGTAATGAAATTTTCATTAATTAGTAAGTGGATTCGAGACAAAAATGATTTCAAATTTATCAACGACAATCACGTTTTTGTACCATTTGTGAGAAGAAGGTATGTACATGTATTTCATTGATTCCACTAAAATTACACTAAAGTCTCTAAATGAAAATGAATATGTCACTTTTTTTCGGAATCCCTCGTCTAAAAATTCAAACAAGACCACCAACAAATTCAAAAAAGTTTTAAAACAACAATTGCATGATTTGTTACTTTATCTAGTCCACATTTCCAGTCTCTGGTGATAATGTTGACAACGAAAATATTGACGTATTATAAATTTTAACTATAAGTTGATATCAATAAGTATGAAAACCAAATTTGATTTCCAGTGTATACTTAATTCGTTTTAAATAAATGCATATTTAGCTGCATATTTTGGTAATTGTTTGTGTATATTGCATGCTTATTTTACACTTTTGTTTGCGCATATTTTCCAGTCTCTGCTCATAACGTTTTAGAGAGCACGAAAAATGGAAGTTTAATTAATAAGATTTGGACATTTTTACGCTTTTTTAAACTGATTGTTTTATTTCGGGAAACGTCCCAGTTTTAAGCCCATTTTACTTTTAACAAAAAAATAATCTTTCAGATTCAGCATTGATGAGAAGCAAACTCACAAGCACGATGAAAAATCTTGAAATTTACTGGCTCTTAAGACGTTTCCTTAACATTCAGAAGATCCTTTGATATCGCTGTCCGTGGACAAGCGGTCTATGCAAATGAACTCGTCGGATGTTTGTTTTTTTTTATCAAAATGGAAAATTCGCTAAACTCATTTAGGAGACGTAGCGAATGTGCTCTCAGACGGAAGAGAATTTTTATGGCTTAATGTTTATTACTTATTTATGGAAATGCGGCTTTCAGGCAGATGATTTATTGATCCCCGGGTTGAGTTGTCCGGACAGGAGAAAAAATTATCCATTCTGAAGTCTTCGGTTGAAGGGGTGAAAGTTTCTTAAAGTTTTATGGTTATGCGATTCTTTGATGTACCTGCTGAAGCCCCCCAGGCACTGGAGTATAAACAATAATAAATCATTGGAGTTGAATGTGAATAAAATTATTAATAATTTATATACAATTTATACCGTTGAAAAGTTTTTGGTAAAAAACACCGCATTTGGCGGATTTCGACATTACTCACCGAATTTAACACTTAAAAATTGAGAAGGCATTTAATTGAAACGCTTTAAACTTCTATAAAATCTGCCATTTTAAACACACAGCATGACAACGAACTGACAAAATAACAGTTCGCCCCAGGTAAGGGACTTTAACCCACAACCCTTAATACAACTTCGAAATTTCCGCAAGATAAACAAGAGGTTTCGGTAAACCCACCAAACTTTTTTAGATATTTGTACAACCATGTAATCTACATGTACTAAAGTTGTGTAAAATGTATGATTAAATTGGAGTCAGAATAAATATTGTGTAATAACGTAACGTTGAGGACATCGAAAATACGACAAGCTGAAATTAAGAGTCAAAGTAGTTTATTTAATTATTATAAAGTGTACACATATCAACATGTTCAGGCTGAAGATTCTACATGTAACACGTTAATGGCACATATGAAACTTTTATATGAATTCAGTCAAAATATGAAGAAACGATAAAATTTCAACTCAAGTGTAACAAGGACAAAAATACTATGAGGATGTTTATAAATAGGTGCAAAATAGGATTTTATAAGTTGGTTCATCAAATGTTTTGCATATATATCATAACTGGTATAGTAAATTGTTTACAGATATGTTTTTTGCATAAATGTTAACAAACCAAAGTTTTCCTTATGGATTTTAACCCCTAAAATCTGAATCTGGTGTTTGTAAAATTGTGTATATTGTGCAACTTGTTTAAATTGTAATTATTTTAACAAATTTTCAAAATATGAATTTTTTAATTTGCAACCAATTTTTTTCACAAAATATAGCTCAAAATAGGGAAAAGCTATATATGTTATCTATAAAAGGTTAACATTTTAAAGGCTATAACCGATTGAAAAATTAAATTTTACGACTTAGGTCATGTTGGCAACCTCGTAACTTTAGGAACAATTAATATTTTTAGCTTAAATAAAATATTAAAATGCTTACCTATAGAACCAGCTCAATTATTACGTTTAAAAAAAATACACCAATTCCACAATAATGGAAGTGTTGTAGGCTTCTTTATGTATTTCCTGTGCAGCTGTGATGTTTCCTTTTACAATAAATAAATTTCCAGATCTATTTAGCGGAGCATTCTAACACCATTATATCTATATAACCATCCATTGTAGATCTAATAACAACATTGTACAATAATAAATTTTATGTACACTACCAAGTAGTATGCTTGCCTATATCTTCACATTATTTACTTCTGCACTTAAGTATTGAATATATATTATCAATATAATAGTTATTCATCATTTCCTCATATACTCGAGGGAAATTATCTGGGAAAGATATAACAAATCCTGTTTCCTTTTTAAGACTTTATGAACAGCTAAGTACAGTGAGTATTATAGAATGACACTATGACCACAACTTTTTTATAAGTGTTAATTGATATTCAATTTCAATTAATAAGTAACAGTAAACATTTATGATAAAGAAAAAGATCAAATTCTATCGTCCTTACCTGAAAAAGGCATTAGAATTTTACATAATTCCACCTGTCTTCAATACTAGCCACCCTGACATTAATGCTCACCACCCTGCTATTATAATTACTTTTGAGAACTAGACACTATATAAACTTTTTTGACAAAAATTAAAAATCTTGTTGTTGTGACATGCTAGAAAATTATTTGGCAGTATTTTTGTTTACAAAGAGATGCAGATGATTTGACAAATATCACAAAAAGCATTTAATTACAGAAAAGTTGCTCAGCAACAACGTCCCATTTGGGGCATCTGATTGGCTTATGTGAGCTGACATTACATCACATCCACAAAAGGGACAAAATTTAGTCTGCTTTTTCTCTATCAAAAGGGCAATTATTGTTTTTTATTCTGAAACGATGCCATTTTTTGACAAAATATTGAAGTTATTATATTTTTCATATTTTTAATAGTTTAATTATTTTTTATTGATTAATAGATTGATTATAAGGATCTCCTTAACCAGTTGTAGAGAGTAGCTTACAAAGCAACTTCGCCAGTCTCGCACAAGGTGAAATAACCGATGAGGGATTTAAAATGTGTCATTTCCTCAAGATGTTACGGTAAGGGTTAAAGGTTTCAAATATTTTCGGCACGTTAATCACAAAACAGCTCTATTATTATCGAAAGGACAGGATTGGAAATTTTCAATTAAAGAATATACGTGACGATGTCATTGTAGAAGAAAAATCGATGACGCTGCTACTAACAATATGATGCATTTCAAAAACTGAAGATATCTCTGAATACTAGCTTGTTAAAAGGTTTACACATTGTTATTATTAATATGTAGCTGTGTAGACGGTAATGTCCCCTCTTATCTAATTTTTAAAGATAAAGCGAATGAAATAATTTTAGACATTCCATCAGTCAAGGTAATTATATTTCCGCATTTGTAAGGAAATTTCAATAACCTAGTGCAAATATGTCCCTAATTATTTATTAATTAATTGTCCCTATCTCCGTCCATGAGACGCGCATCCAGCGAATGGGGGATAAGGAGCACAAAAAGAGCGGTAGATTGAAACGAGTGATATATAGTCAGTGACGTGGGCCATTAGTGTGTCCAAAAATATTAATCTCTCGGAAAAATGAAAAAACAGGACGCGGGAAGTACAGTACGTGTTGTTTATGTTAGGAACGGTCTCGCCCTCTCTCTTTTTCCTCTTTCTCTCTCATTCACAGTTTGCGCTCCGTCTAATTCAGCTCTCACTAACGGCTTTTCCAAGGGGATATAAAATTTGATGTTTGTCGAGAAATAATGGAAACAAAGGGCGCGGGTCGTCGAGTTTTTTTATCGTCGTGCTGGAGAAGAGAGAAAATACCTTTAGAGCTTTGTTTTAGTCTTGTGGGGGAGGTTAGCAAATATCTGGATGGTGGATCGGCTTTTGTTGAAGTCACTTTTGCGTTTTTAATGCACCGGCTGCTCGAAATCAACGTATTTACAACGTTAAAAATGTTACGACAATACCGTAATGATAAATACTGTTTGTTAATCGATTATACTCTCTACTGTACTTCTCTGATCGATATCTATCATGAGGATATTGAAAGGAATCGAAGGCATTCCTCTTGGCGTTGATGACGGCACACACCACTAATGATTAATTCGAAATTGACGTGGCATCGGTCTGACAACCACTCTCCTGCTGCGCCTTCGACCACGAACGTTCAACCGAAATAACAAAAACAGCGTGATGCATAATTAATTTCAATATGGAGCGTTATTATTGTTTTCTTGAACAAATTGTTCATTAGTTTTGATTATTGTTCGGTGCCCACTCGTCCACCATGGGGATAGACCGAGAATGTTCCTTTAGCGTATGCACATTTCCTCATATCGTATAAATGACGGATTATTCCTGAATAATTATATATTACTTGCATTCATACATATGCGCCGAGTCTCGTGTACACACTATTTGGAATGAATTTATTTGAATGAAAGAAAAAATGGGTATGGAAAAATGGATCGATCAATTTCTAGTATATGAGATATTTTCACATATTGAAACAACGATAAACCTTCTCATTTTAACGAAAACGTTATATTTTTACGATATTCCCTAAAACAAGCACTTCTTGTTTCTTCTTACAAAGTCCCTTCAGTTTCTAATTAGAAAAGTTACTAATTATCACGTGCGCTACTTTAGAAGGAAAGGTCAAACACCAAAACATTTCCTTCTATAATTTTAAATTAGAAAAAATTTGCCTGGGGTTTAAAGAAACCAAAATATAATTCTGCTTTTCTGATTAATACATTATTAAATGATTTACGAAATTGTACAATTTAAAATTATCTATTCTGATTATTGAGCTGAAAACAGATTTTCAGGACCTCGAAGCATTAAGAAAGAACATAATCCTGTGATATAACAAAATTTAAACTTGAGTTGGAAAAGGGGCAGATCAATTAAAATAATGGTAGGATACGTAGTGTAATTTGACAGGTATTACATTACGCTTGTCAGGTAAACTGTATTTAATTTCACCAAATTTTCATTATCATAGTAAGGGACCTTCAATTTACTTTGGGTTAAAGTTGCATACAGTCAGCCGAAACCCAAACATGACGTGATTACACTGAACTTTAAGGTAATGTAAAGTCCATTAAAATGTATTGAGACAAAATTTAAAAGCATATCTGCCCAATACAGACCAACACACACACATATATATCAAATTGATGATATATGTTTCAGTTGTAATTTTAGATGGAGTCTGAAAGAAGTATATCTCAGTATTTATAAGATATAAATATCGTATATTTTTGTTATTCTGTCTATTGTTCCCTACGTTAAATTACATGTAATGTTCCAGTGATAATCACTGTATATTAAATATTATTTATTGTTGTATATTGTATAAGTAACTGAAAAGGCCTTGTTTCGTGATGATTTGTAAAACTGTAAATGTTACAATTAAATGTTAATCGATTCTTAGAAAACTAGCACTTATTTTATATCAATAAATAGATGCATTACTAAAAAAGCAACTAATTTTCAATATAATAATTACACAGTAGGAAAATGTTACCAGAATAATTTGCCATTAATTGTGAAGCCACAGTACTTGTCCTTCATTTTTCAAAATAGTCTACCAACTAACTATTTTAAAAGTATTACTAGCAAACATGTAGTAGATTCTCATGGCGACGACAGAAATCGTGAAAGAAAACTTTCATGTACGTCATGATTTACCAATTTAAATTGTTTAGTTTTTAAGTACCTAAAAGCACAATTCGCAAGACAGCAGTCGAGGAACTACTGAGAATATCTTCAAGTAATACAATTTTTGGCAAACATAGTACGATCATTTTTTACTCCCTAAAAACCATCAAGAGAACATCTGCTATTAACAAAAAAAAAGAGCTAATTGGCCATAAAGATTTATTTTCAACATTTGCTTCAATGACAAGTTTTTAAGTAAAATCGATTTAATTATTTCATTTTCTGGGAAATATATTAGTGACATTTCAATACACCGTATCTGGTAAATGAGCAAACCGAATTGCACCAAAAGCTGTGTATAGGAAATCAAAAAGTGTTTTCAATAAGGTATCACTTGACCCGCACTTCCTTTTGAAAAATTGTCAGGGGTGACACCCCCGTTAAGGAGGGTAAAGTTTGGGCTATAACTTTTGCATTAAAAGTTAGCCCCTCACAAACGAACTTGACGTATTTCAGGTTAATTGCGACATTAGTGCCATCTGGTACGTTTTCTATGGCCCACCCTGTATATTTGGAAGACCAACTACCGCCCGAAGGAATAGGATTAGATGTTGAAAATGAAGTTTAAGCAGATCCAGTCAAACAAAAATCTTTGTAACGGTATATATACCATATTATAAAATCCTCAATCGTATAATATAAAATGGTGAATGTAGCCGGATGGTGCTATATATATATATATATATATATATATATATATATATATATATATATATATATATATATATATATATATGTTATAGAAAATTTCCAATCATTTTAAAGGAGTTTTTTTAAGAAAATATTATAACCATTTGATGTTATATTCTTTCAGTATATCAAGTAATCATATGACTAGTTTTCAACAAAAGCCCCAATTACCCCTTTATTATTTACAAATTTTAACCTACAATTTATAGTAGGTACTAATTGATTTTTAAACGGGAGTCGTATTTAATAGGCACGCACTGTTCTTTACTATATCTAAAATTTATGTTTTAATTAGCAGCTGTAAATGACTGAACAAAATCTATAATATTAAACAGCGTATATTTTATAATTCCATTATTAGGATTCTCGAGTAATTCTCGAGTTCTTTTTATTCACTTCACTTATCAAAACTATAAAGAACTAATAAGGAAAAGATATTACATTATAGTAAAGTAGTAAATATAACCTATATTAGACCAAAGTTGACAGTTGGATATAGATACCAAGCAGACGAAAGTAAATGAAAATGCACTCTAGTTTATTAAGAATATTGGCAACGTCAGAGAAAAATCAAAAGCTAAAACAAGTATCGTTCCATCGTAGTTCGTGAACAATGGTGGAATGGTAATTTTAAAATTTCCTCAGTTAATTAAAATTATCCATATACTGTCAATGCTGTCTAATATATCGGTGTGATAGAGCTGAAGGCATGTAGTGTAGATAAAATATTTGTTACAGTTATTTTCATTATTACCGCTAAATAATTCTGTTAGATACGAGCAGGAGAGTCGTTGGCGGTAGGTATACTCCTCTGTACCTAATTTATACCTGTATGCATCCTGTTCATTATTTACGCAATTTTTCCCGGTGCACAGATCGCATAAATTAAGCCTCGTGCTTCGTCTTATTACATCCAATAATTCTTGGTCGGAGAGAGTATAACTTTTAAAATCAGATACGCTTCCTTCGGTATGCATAAAAATGATGGCACATTTTATTGGGCCGTGAAAAGACAACAATGTTTTAAACACTTGGCGAGATTCCATATCGTGAGGAGTCTCCGCTTAATACGAATTACCACATACCCATAAATAACCACATTCTACTAACGACAGCTTACAGAATACTATAAAAATTTGATTAAGGATCTATGCACATCGGAAAAATAAAACCAAAATCGCGTCCAGTCTGTAGTATGTCTACGGGCAGCGGACCAATCGCTTCGACGTCCTCGACCAAAAGACGCCGATGGTCGACCATTCCGCGCGGCCGACTATAACAAAGGTTAGCTATAACTTGCGAGGTTACCTTTCAGCATATCGGGACTTATCTCGCCTTTGTTTACTTGTCAACATAATTTTTGCTGCGAATGCATAAACAAAATATTTATATTGTCCCCTCGATTGGTTTTTTTCACGGGGTCGGTTCGGACTTTTTTCTTCGGAGAATCCGATTTTTGCTCTTCGACGACCGACCGAAGGCTTAAATCGTGATTGAGTTATTGTAACCATAATTTACGTCTTGACCGACTCATTGTGCGCCCGATATATCTACACGTATCGGCATATACCTTATGCAGTGATTATTAGCGGCATAACGTACATACATATATATACATATAGCATATTTTTGACGAGTACCAAGCCAAACGAATATCATATATACAGGGTGTTCGCAACAAGAAATCTCAGTGGTTTTTCGTTTAAGATAGAAAGACCGTATTAATGATCACAAACGTGGAAAGCACTTGAGGATATGATAACGTAAGTAAAGTTCACCAGTAGATATTTGGTTTGACTTCATAGGCGATCATTGGGGGGTTCGGTGCTAATAGCACCATAAACCACCCTTCAACGAGATGTTTGCGCATGCTCCGAACAGGTCCGAATTTGAAAAAATGAAACTAACACAAACAACATCATATATACAGGGTGTTCGCAACAATAAATGTCAGTGGTTTTTCGTTTAAGATAGATGTATTACAACGATCACAAACGTGGAAAGCACTTGAGAGTGTGATAACGTAAGTATAGTTCACCAGTAGATATTTGGTTTGACTTCATAGGCGATCATTGGGGGGTTTGGTGCTAATAGCACCATAAACCACACTTCAACGAGATATTTGCGCATGCTCCGAACAGGTCCGAATTTGAAAAATTGAAACTAACACAAAAAATATCTTATATACAGGGTGTTCGCAACAATAAATGTCAGTGGATTTTCGTTTAAGATAGATGTATTACAACGATCACAAACGTGGAAAGCACTTGAGAGTGTGATAACGTAAGTATAGTTCACCAGTAGATATTTGGTTTGACTTCATAGGCGATCATTGGGGGGTTTGGTGCTAATAGCATCATAAACCACACTTCAACGAGATGTTTGCGCATGCTCCGAACGGGTCCGAATTTGAAAAATTGAAACTAGGTACTGTTTTTGAGCGGGAGATGCGGAAATGTCATTTACCGTATAAAATATTATTATATTCAGAAGTTAGCACACAGAATTTGGAAGGACCAACGGGCACTCCCCGTGCTAAAACCCGGAATAGAGGGTTCTTTCACAGCTCAGAAAGTAAGAGAGAGAGAGAGAGAGATGGGGGGAGAGAAGAAGGTGCATTTGAACATTACCGATTCCAAAATTAATTACAAATAAAAATGATATTTCAATAATATTCAAATCATTATTTATTAGCACCCAATTCCGCATACAATGTATTATCCTCCCATATTTTTGACCCCATATGGAGCCCTTGCGTTGAGTTCTACCAAATCTCAGCGTATATTATAGAATTCACACGATTTTCAGTCATTTTCGTGTATTGTAACGATTTCACACAGAGTGACGTGGAGACGTTTTATTTTACTAATGTCAACATTAACATTGACTGTTTTTCACATAAACAACTACAAATGGCATGGAAACTATCATAATACAGGTCGGTCGTTACACTATCCCCTCCCTTTTCAGTGTCGTCCTCGACACTCGGATCATCTTCCTCGATAGCATACCGAGCCAGCGAAGGACGCTTCTTCCCAAGTAGTCATTCGGAGTCTTCCGAATTGAAAATTGAAAATTGGAATTACTTGCGGAACTTTGGGCCTTTTCAATGTATTTGCCATTACCAAGCCATTCTCTCTTCACGTCTTAAACTTGAGAAAAATTGAAGTTTACTCTACAACTGCTAACTAGTTCGTTTACCACCATTTTACTTAAAAAACCCCATCCCCCTTCTTGTCCTCGCGTGCAGCATCGTTTGTATTGATGGCTCAGTTGACGTATCAATTTCGAAGACAAATGAGAAGTTCAGCGTACAACAAATATTCAGATGGTCAACTTCGAACTATATCTATATGCATATAGACTGGACAACGAAAATGGGAAAATAGCTTTCCTTTGACACCTTCAAATTAGATTTTGGCTTCGAGAAGAATAAAAGTTTGGAAGACGAGTGCGAGTCAGAAACTTAATGCAGTAGCGGTGCATACAAAAATTTTTTACTACCAAAAGTGTACATATATACATTCCTAACATTTGTTAGCTTTATTGTAAACTCACACGTGTAAAATAAAATTAAATTCTTATTATTAATCTACAATTTCATAAAGTGATATGGTTAAGTCAGCAAATTAGTTAAACAAAGTAATATACCCATTATTCCACGTGTGTTGTATTAACACTGCAAAATTTTCAGTTTTCGTTACGCCAATGTTTAACATCGATATCTACATAAGTCGTAACTTTTCTCAGCCAAAGCGTCAACCCGTTTGGGAGTGTGATTTCAAGGGTTGAATTTCTTATAATTGAGAACGCTCGAGGGTGAACAGATATGGAAGTCCCGGGTTTATCCAGAGGAAAAAGTAGGACGAAAGAGAGAAGGGGAGGAGAACGCCAACGGACTTATCTAAATACCATTATCTCTTATATTAGTTTTATTTAAACAGGCCGAAATTGCTCTGGAATTGAGAACACACCACTTTGAGTCTGCTATATGAAATTTGCATGAAATGAAATTGTTTTTTTCTTTTTCTCTCGGTCTATTTTTTGGAATATGGAGCGCGATATTGGAGCCGTCGCAGATTACGAGTAAATTGAAATTTTTTAAATGAAATTTAAATCTTTTAGTGGGTTTTATTAAAGTTTCGCTCCCCATCTTAGTTCCGCTCACAATTTTTTTAATCAATATTTAATGTGAGCCTGCATGAAACAATCACGTAGGAGCATTTCGTTTTCAAACCGATATTAAACTTGGTAAAATATATCCGGGTTCGCAATATGTTTCACATAGGTATATGGTAACGATAGTATGAACACTAAATTTTTAAATTTCTTTTGTTTAAATAGTTTTCATGATTCGTTACTATGTTTTATGGCAAATTACTCTCCTTTTGTGTCAGGTGTTATATCATCTATATAAAAATGTATTTAAAATTGTGATAAATTTCTAGGAATCACACTATGTGTAGTCTTCCGTAATTGTGTAATTTTACTGTCAAAGCTCTCTCCAATCTTTTTAGTTAACGTTTACTATTTTAATATGTATCAGTTATTCAATTAAGAGACCTTCAGTTAACGTAACTTCAATCCTTGTTTCAGTCAGGGTAACTTAAACTGAATGAAAATACTAGGCAATTAAGCTGCTTATTTTCACGTACTCTGCTTGCAATACATTTAATAAACAATTTAAACACTTCAAGAAAATTTTTAAGTACCTTAATACCCGTTTGAAAATAAGGCACGACGAACATTTTCTTCATACAAACAAATTGATCGCTGTTAGTATGAATGAGGACCTGTTAATTGAGAATAATGGAAGGAAGTTAAAGTTAAAGGAAGGTCTTAAAAGTATCCATTTCTTAATTCTTTACAATCTTACTTGGCGAATTTAAGTCTGAAAGAAACATAATAACACGACAATACGTATATATCGCAGCTCGACTATAATGCAATTCATAGTGTACATTATCCCTTACCCCCCTCCCCTTCGTACTTCACCATCGATTAATGAAGTGAATAATTGTAATTATAAAAACTAACAATTGGTGAAGATGGAAATGATCACCTAAAAGAAATGGCGAAGGCGCACACAAATGGTATTCATCTATTTTTATCCTGATGATCCTTGTCAGGACATTAGGGCAAGGTTATAAAATTATTTTACTGTCATCGGGCCTCAATAGGTGAACAAATTTCCATGTTTTTTAAACCAAATGTTGGGTCAAAAAAGGATGAATTTGACGTCAGTTTGTCACTAAAGATAAAAACTTTAACTGCACCAGAATTTTAGAAATTTAACTTGTTTGTTGAAAAATTATTAGGTGTATATTTAATGGAAATCTGTTAAAAGTGGAAGTATATTTTCGTCATGGCAGAATCCACAATTTTGTAAAAAACAATTTTCCATCATCTTATTTCATTTTAAATCTAATATTAACAAAATGAAGCAAATTTTATTCATACATTATATATGGATAAAAACCCTTCTTACCAAAAAAAAGTTTTCCTTGAACTCATTTCAACCCGGAACCCAATTCCGTCAGGCAATTAATGGATCAGGGACCCAATGGTACCATTTTCCTGACCGCGGAATCCAGTTGGCCATCACTAGTTATATTCATGTTCTGTTCAAGCCCTTTCACCTTTTATAACAAGGGAGTCTGCTTGTTAGAAAGATCTGTAATTTACTCCGATTGACAGGTTTATGCCGCATAAGCCACAATCCTATTAAAACTAGTATTTCTTCGGTTATTTATGAAAAGTTTTCAGGAAAATGCAAAGCATCAAAACATTCTCAATTTTCCGGTCATTATCTTAAATCGCGCTTTATATGCAAAATCTTAACTATTGATTACTTAATACAAATTTACATATTATTTCAATATTTTATTTCTTACTATATATTGGCATATCTCTCTGTACGCAACTGAGTCTATACTCTCATTTCATCTTTACTAATTCTCTGTTAATTAAATATTAACAATTTCTATTCTATCCTGAAACAAAATTGAAGTAAAGTAGTCCACAACGTACAAAGGAGAACTACGTTCATCGCTATAATGCGGCACGATATTACCCTTGTACTTTAAAATTACCCACAAATAATTAAACATGGAAGAAGAGTTAAATTTTCTATAACTTTTTCTATAACAAATTCGGTTGTAAAATTGTTTCCATACTCTTAGATTGTTACAAAATTTAAAATAAGCACTTTAATCAATTTAAACCAAGATGAAAGTAGTAGTATGCACATAAAAGGATTAGTTAGGATAGATATGAAATAGAACGGAGCAGTCAGTTAGCATGTTGAACTTGCTATTGCTCACCCATGTATACTTGTAGAAAAATTACAATAATTAGTAAATAAAGAAATTCTACCATCAAAATTTAGACAACTATAAGTCAATTGAGCACCTTGTATTACCCCCTAAGTATCCCCTCATAAAATAATGCCCGGATTAATTCATCTAAACTCAATTTATTTTCTTTCGATAGCGCCATACTTTAAATGAAACCTCAAATGAATCATTTAGAGTAAGAAACATTTCGAGAGGTATTTCTCCTCCAAGGATCGAATCCTCCATACATCTCAATCGAAAATCGGGGAGAATTAGCCGGCAGGCTCATATCGTGAAAACAGAAAAGCCTCCCCTTGGTGGGGATAGAACGGAGGGGCAAAGGGGGACGCTGATGGCTGATTTCCACATACACACACACACATACAGTTTTAAAGATCGATGCAAAGTAGTAAGAGAGGAAGTAAAAGAGGAGGCTGCGGAACCACGGGCCAGCTCGTTACCATGGAGATGTGATGAGACGACTTCTTCTTTTTAACCTCCTTCTTGTGTCCACCGTGCATGCCGAGAGGGGGGCCGAGGAAGTAGGGGATAACGGCGGCGGCGGCTCGCTATGAAAATTAGATTCATTAAAAGGGAAAAAGCGCGGAGTATTTTTTTGTTTCCTTTTGTTAATTAGTATTACGTTACCACAATGGATTTAAGAAGCCACGTTAAAAATGCTAAAAGTTTATAATTTGTTTGACACGTGATAGCTTCCTTATTATGGTTCTCCATGAAGTTACAATATTTAAGACTCATCTCTCTAAATTTATGATCTGTAGGTCTCCTCTGTTTAGTTTACAGGTTCTACTATTTAAATATATTTAAGAGTCCCATTACACATATCAAGTATGCTCGATATCCAATCACTACTAATCAAAGACGAAGAATGGGAAGGCGATGTGGTTAGAATGTAACCAAATCGTGCCCGAAAAACTATGTATACACATATATATATATATATATATATATATATATATATATATATATATATACTGATAATGAAGTTATCAGGAAAAAACATCGAACGTTTTGAAATGTATGAAATATAATTCACTTCTTTAAATTTTTGGGGAAATATACAACGAAACGTCATTGTATACAAAAAAAATGCAAAGTATGCAATCTGCAACAAGTGTTAATTACCAAAATTTCATTTAGTTTCAAACAGAAAGATTGTATATACTCTACTGTACACATAACATACCAGTAAGTAATTAAGTCGTGCACCTTTATTTTCAATCATTTTCTTTTATGCAACCTACAAATGCCCTTCTAAGTTTTCGATTTTAAATGACTGTTTATGTTCGATGAATGTGTGTTTGCAAATGCGCTTCTACGTCGACGGTACATTTTAAATACGAGATTATTTTAAGATCCATTATTATCATTTTTAAAAATTCTCCAATCCCTACATTTCTTTCTTATCCCTTTATCTAATAATTTTAAAATTAATTTAGCGACATTAACGTGTGTGTTACAAATGGTTCTTACTAATATTTCTACCAACCTTTCACATCCAAATTGATACAGTATTTGTTTTTCTAACTATAAAACGGTGTCGATATTGGTTTGTAATTTCTGCTAATGGTGCTGAAATTCTGCATTGTTATTGAGTTAGTTATCTTTTATTTGTTCTGTAAATTTAGAGAATACTTCTTGAATTTGTTTGGAATATTTTAAATGAAATTAAACCGCTTCATTCTAAGTGCCCTTTCAAGTAATTACTGGTTTGGGAAGCAGTGAGATATTCCGCAATATTTCCTTGTATTCTTAACGTAGCTTATATAAAAAAAATTTTCGTGTAATTAATTAAATCGTTTACTAATTGGAGTCTATTGACACGGCAGAGAAATTTTATTGGTTTTGTAGGAATAAAAATCGTTTACTGCTTGTACGCAACATTCCTCGCCGATTTTCCAATAAAATCTAAAAAATGTGCTGCACAAGTAAGTTTCAAATTTCTAAGTACATCATTTTTTTTTCCTACAATTTTACATTAATCAGGTAATTAGAAAACATTTAATGATTCAGTTCGTTAAGGCCATTTATAATAAACTGGCAGAATGAAAGAGCTAAGGCTTTTTGGGACGCGGCGTGTCAAAACTCATTTCAACATTGTTTAAAAAACATTTTATTATTTTAATGTAAATCAGTCATTCAGTTATGGGAAGTGTACCTAATTTAGTTTCAATTATCAGGGCAACTTTAACTGGATAAACTTGCTTGATAACTAAAATACTCTTGTTCACCTATTCTATACATAATATTATTTATTCGACATTTCAATCAGGAAAGGTTTGCGTAATCTTAAAAATTATTTTTGAAAGCGTTTTAAGTAACGTTCATCGAATTTGTTACAATACATTCATAGAAAAGTGGGACAATTATGCAAAATATTCAATAACATTTACTAATAAGACAAAATTAGGACATATAAATATACTTTGAAACATTCACTTCAAAACTTTGTATAAAAACTCTGAAAGTAATTGAATAAGTCAATATATCCCATAGATTAACTTAATATATATGGTTTACTAAATACAGATGTACTTTAGCTTTAATAACGAGAGTGGCTGCTCTTTAGAGGGACCTAGAGACTAAACGATCTACTTCGATTGGCAGATTTATACACTACTGATCTCTATAACCTACAATAGGTACTACTACATCAAGCAGCTTTGCCATCACTAAAAGAATTGAAAATTTTACCCGTATGATTGATTTAAATCTTCGGAAAAGAACATTTACCGTTGTATAATTACGTTATCGTACAGACCCATAATCCAAAAAGGGACTTCAGATCTTGAAGCTGTAGCTATAATGATACCTAATTTAAATTCCCTAGGTTTTGCTAATTTGTGAATAAAGTTCATCACCATTTTTTATCCCTTTGGAAAGTGAAATTCGAAGTTATTTCATCATCTGAACCTCCTTTCCTGATCCATCTGAGAGCCAAGCTGTAAGCATGTCATGATTAAAGTTTTTAGCCATATTGACATTCTTATATAAGTTTCACCTACTTTCTCACCCCCTAAATAAGTGAAATTCGGGATTATCAATAATAATATAATCTGCAAGAGTTTAAAGTTTCTATTTACTCGAGAAGTACTAGAGAATACAACCAACAATAATACAATTCATATCTTTTCGGTAATTTTTGAATAAATTTCCCCGCCATTTTTTATCCCTTCGGAAAGTGATATTCGAAAGCTATTTCATCATCTGAACCTGCTTTTCTGATCCATCTTGGAGTCGAAGCTGACTTTCAGTATTAACATTCTTAAAGGAATTTCATCTATTTTCTCACCTCCTCGATAAGTAAAATTCGGAAAAATTGAAGTTTTTTGGGGTCACTAAGTGAGCTCTTGTATAATCGGGAAAAGTTTAAAGTTTGTAACTACTCGAAAAGTAACTCAGAATACAACCGACAAGAATAAAATTCACCTCAATTTTTCCCCCTCTGAAAATTCTGGGATTTCGGATTTTTCTATAAGAGTACAAAGTTTCAAGGTAATCGAAAGGTTACATGTGTACTTGCAAAGCATTTACAAGCGCGTTCTGCTTTATACATTAAAAAAAACAAATATAATAGATCCAAAACTCATTATCAGTATTGACACCTCTACTACCGTCGCCCAAAGTGGCAGATGCCATTAATTGGATTAAAGTATCTCAATAGTCCTGTAAACTATAAAGATACTGCACTTGCAATGTTAAATTAATTAAAAATTAAATTAAAAATTAAACATTAAATAAAACAAATATAATAGATCCAAAACTCATTATCAGTATTGACACCTCTACTACCATCGCCCAAAGTGGCAGATGCCATTAATTGGATTAAAGTATCTCAATAGTCCTGTAAACTATAAAAATACTGCACTTGCAATGTTAAATGTGGGTTCCTCTTATTGCATTTGCGCCATGTACAATTTCATTTGCTCTAATCTAGTAAATTAAATATGTGGCGCAATTAATTTCAGCCAAACTTGGAGAATTTTGGCGAAAGTGTGGTTGCAGACTAATTTAATATTAACTAAAAATTTTCAGACGCCCGAAACAAAGAACCGAAACCGATTTAATCGACGCATATATCTCCCTTTAAATGTATCTACTTTTTGTCCATTGTAAATGCTTTCGCTGACCCTGAGCGTCATCGCCGCCACCGCCACCTCCACTACCACCGTAACCAAGAAAAGAAAGAAGAGACACATGTCACCAAAACCCGCCTAACAACTGCCGGTAACCAGCTGTAATTTAAAAAAAAAAATACAAAAGAGCAATAAATAATTGCGGCTAATTTATGAGAGAGGTGAGTCTGTCGACTGCGCTTGGTGACATTAAAAAGTCGGGTAATCGTGGAATAATGACTTTCAGGTGGGCAGGAGAAGGCGAGAGATGGTAGAAGGTTCCATTCGATGCTCGTACATATGTTTTGAGTGGAATTTTAATTTCTCTTAAGGTGGGTAAATAAATGATCGAAATTTGGAAACGGTTTCGTTGCGACATGATTCACATTTATCGGTATGATTCATGAAAAATTCAAGTCTGGTACTTTGCGAATGTAGAAAAAATTTAGTCCATATAAAATGGAATAAGTTTGTACATAAGGAAATATTTTTCAAAATTATAATTTTGCCAAAATGGTGGATAAAAGTGACATTTTTCCTTTATTCCTTACCGACGCAATTATTTTTCACACATGGACTGCCACTCCCAACTTGGGCAAATCCTCTAGGTAATTCCCAGTTCGTATGGATTCTTTTCTATTTCCTTAACCTTTCCCACTGTTTCCTTTTTTTCCAACGATCCACGAACATTCCGGTATTCTCGTCGAGCTGGGCCTGCTGTCATCATAAATTCCAGAAAAGTAAGAATACCGTAACGCCGTACCATTTGTACCACCGACGACCGGACGAGTGCAATTAATTTCTGACTGGTAGCCAGATCGTTGAGTGAGCATGAGTATGGCATTCGCGATGTAAATAAAGATAAGAAAAGTGATGAGCGTTAATCGACGTTTACCCCAAAGCGTTGAGTTGGGTTATTAATGAGGATGTTGGGATGTTAATGGGCAATGGTGTCGCACTAAAGGCATGCGACGGGGGAAAACGTAGAAATTCTACTATGCTCGTCAGGTGGGGATCGACAGAGAGGGTAACGTTTATTTCATTAAATGCAGACGTGGGTGAATACACGTAAATACAAAAATGCTATCACAAGCGACCTCGGAAGAGCTTTGGCTGCCAAAGAACCGCAAGACTTTAGAGCGTTTCTGTTTTCTTCCCTATAACTCATAAACCGTGTGTTCCAGGGAAAAAGCTATGATGGAAAGACCATCAAATTGAGCTCAGAATAAGTACCACAACTCACTAATTCGGTTGGATGGTATGGTCCAAAACCACGGTCAAACAAACATTGAGTTCTTCCCACTTTATTGAAAACCGCGATATAGTTACTATATATGAATCTACAGCTTGGAAGTGAGACTAGGAGAAAAGTTTCTAAAACAAAAGTACCAGAGTAACACTTTTACATTATTTCATGTGAAATGACAATCTCGCTATTACGACAATTACGCTAGATAATCCATAAATATACCTATACGTACAGGAAAGACTTAATCTGAGACGAGAATCTAAACTTCAGAGATTTTCATCAACCAGAGTCGACCGTTACTCTACAGCTACTGCACCATAAAACATATACATTAGAGAAATGCAAATACCGTGCTATTTCAAGGCGACAACGTGGATAAATATAAAAAAAGGACTTTACTTACATGTTCAAGGGCTGCAAATAACCGTTCTGAAACGGGTTTCGTGGTGGGTTGAAACTAACTTCAAGTGTTTGTGCATGGCAGTGGTAGAGCTGAACTGAAATGCAGATAGATTATGTTAACATCTAACACAGTTCATTGGAACGTAATTTTAATAATAGGAACAATTATGGACTACTTATGTTACAATGTATTTCATTATTAGTTTCAAATTTTGCAACATTGAAAGAAAACCTTATTAAAAGAAATTCCTGATTAGAGCGAATATATTACGTCATGAAGTTTGTCTACCATTTATATAGAAATACCATCCGCCAGATATTGACGTTACTGGAAAATTACTATTGTCAGGTGCTGTACTTGCACTTATTATGATCTTATAAAGGCCACCCCAAACGCCCTAAGCATAGCCATATATAACCCCCTGTGAAATACTAATACCACGCCACTGTGATTGGTGTCAAGAATCCTTAACTGACAACCGTGTTGGAACGGAAATGACCGGTGCACGCTCTTTACTATGCTGGATATCCGGTAGTTTAAATTAAAACACTATTAACATAAGTATCACTAATTGATGGTAATAGCTCCAGTGGGTGGGTATTTAAATGGATTAGTACCAGGTGCGCGACCTATAAAATTCCATCGGCCTACAGATTACCTGCCGCTTGTTTATTTGTAAACTATCCAATAAATAATTCATTAAGTTATTACACATCGTTATAATATATTAATGTTTGGGAGTTCTTTTTTGGAAAAATAATGTGTGAATATGCCTGCTTACTCAGAAGAATACGAATGTAATACACGTTAGACAATCAGGCTGAATCCCAGAAATTAGTTTACGAATTAAATGCAAGCAAATGAAGGTAATTGTAGTTCAAACTGTTCTTTATATTTAACTAATGTAATGCGTGGGTAATTAACAAAGAAAGTTTTAGACAGTATGAAAAATTTATACGGAGAGAAAGTTGTGAAAAATCAATGCTGCATGGAATATTAAGGTTGAAAAATAGTATAAAAGTTTTTGCAAAATAAAACACAGGTTCGAGACCCCTTTTGAAATTTGGTTGTTGGAAAATCTCCAACACAGAAATTTTTTAAAAAATTAAAAAACCGTCACATGTAATACAAGATTAATATACTTTTAGTCGTATAGCCCCAAAACAGCATCATGAATATATTATTAAAGCTATGGGTTACATACAAAGACATTACACAAAATCCCTATAAATATGAAATTGTTACAGAAAAATGGTGTTATACTATTGTAATTAAAATTTTTCTATCTGAATAGTGTAAAGCTTTTGACGAAATGAAAAATAATTTAATATTAGTAAAATTAATTGTAGATGAGTTACATAATTCAGTTAAATTCAAAATTGCACTGATTTAAAACGTAAGGTGGGAACGCAAAAATTAGATATATCTGGATTTCAGTTTTGTAGAATTAATTATAAATTAATTGGGGTGAAGTGAATAGAAATATGGTGATATTTTAAATAAGGACTAACTAATTTAAGAACTATCAAAGTTTAAGTAGATTTATAGTTTTTCATTTATATTTGAAATCATGAGAGAAATCTGAAAAAAATAACCTGGTCCTTTGTAAATATAGAAATTTATTTATAAGTAAAAATGTTTAAATGTAATTAGAAGACGGAAAGACATATAGTTACAATATAATTTATTGATTTTCCCTATTAAAGAAAAGAATATTTTGATTACGAGAATTATTTAATTGGGAATTTAAATATTAGTCAAACCATTATTTAAAAAATATTTTTCTTCCGAAACGATTAGTCTGTTATGAATTAAAAAATTTCAACATATACATAATAAGTTTTCCTTATTATTGTTTTATTACTTGAAGGCTTTCCTTAGAATAATGTATTTTTCAATAAAACTGATGCGTTGTAAATTAAACCGCACCCAAAGTACAGAATTCCAAATGATTACAAAAGGATACCAAAAGAATTTAGCTTCAACTTCATTGTTTCCGACATCGCATTCAGAGAACTTTCTTAAAACTTTCAACAAACGAAAGATTTACGACTGCTGTATTTTTTATTATTCCACGCTTGACGCAATTATTATCAGAGTTATTAAATAAGTAGTAACCGAGGTTGTAAAGTCGGTGTAAAGTAGGTGAAATTTTTTGTTGCATCGCGGTGATGTGGTCGCGTCATTTTATTTTTTAACCACAGTATATACTACTTATAGAATTACTTTTCGTCCATAATATTGTATTACGTCGATTTTATTTCAAACCTATGCCCGTCTTTTAATATACATTTGTATATTAAAAATATATAATAAAAGCTTTTATCTTTCCTCTCAGAAGGAACACAGAAAGGTTTTTGCCAACTTCGTTCGCAGACATTTTGAGCGGTTTATAAAAAGTTAAATTCTAGCATCTTCGCCATCTTAATATCATATAAAACTTTTTAATCTTCTTACAGAATCCATTTCCTTTCTCGTCCGGCTGTAGATACAAAAGTTTTCCTCATTTCCCTTGGAATATGTTCCTAGCACCTCCGGCAAACATTTAAATTATACTTTTGAAATTAGACCTCGATGATGCTTTTGTAGTACGAATGCAGATGCAAACAATATTGTAAAATTCAAGTGTAGTAAATCCTAGGTTTTCCGATTTAAATTCGGGAGTTGCTCATTACTTCACCGTGAAATAACTATTCTCGTGTTCGTTAGATCGCATTCGTTAACTTAGGAACACGTGTACGTATGTAAATAACGCGACATGACTGAAACTCCTCTGTGACTTAAAACAACTCGATGACAATGAAATAAAACCACACAAAAAAGAATCAGATTGGCCTCACATTCACAAAACATGAACGTCCCAACATGAAGATGTAAGAGCAGATAAATAAAACGTTATTTCCAGGCTGCTGTCTTTCGCTTTTTAAACGTCGGAGGAGAGGGAGTCACGCAAATGAGAGACAGTTTTCAGGTTCTTTCATTTCTTACATTATTCCGCTCACATCGCCGCGAAGTACTTACACGAGAGATGCGGTTTTGATAATTAATATTGTTTGAGGAGAGCACTGTTAAAAGTCTTATCAAATATTAAATTAGTATTTCATTTCGCACCATTTGACACAGATATTCTTTGTCAAGGTGGCGCATAAAGGTAATATGGCCTCTTATCATTTAACTGGCTACTAATTTCTTTCGTATGTAAGTATACACGTGGGTTAACCATTGATAAATGACCAAGAAGAATCTTTTCGACATGTTACTCTAAGCTTTAAGCTAAGTTGACCAAACATCAGAGACTATCAAACTAAAACCCATAGAGCAGTGCATTAGTTGGGTATATATTTTTACAGGGATATCACAATTTTATTTTCATCGACTAACCTTCTTAATAAACATGCATATGCTGGATTTAATCGAATAAGTAATTCCATAATATTCCAGCGTCAGATATTGCAGCAAAAACACTGAAAACAGTGTGATTTCATTAACAAAGTGAGAACTGTCAATCGTCCTGAGCATATGTTTACCTGCCAAGTCATTTTGATTCGTGTTTCGATAACAATTTTATCGTAACCTCATTCACTGATGAGTTTCGGTGGACATTTTAATAATTATTGATCACCGGTTTTCACCGATCACCGATTATACATTTGAATCGATATTATGCTCTTATGTACTAAGGTGTGGCAATAAAACACCAAAAATATTAATGTAGCAGTAGTGACGTTTTACAATATCATGTATTTATCTCTTGGTTATGTCTTATTTTGGAGAGCCCGCGTGGGTACGATTGGCAACATGAGCCCCATTTTATAGAACCAAGTGGTCTGCTAAGGGCATTCCTATCCTACGCTGAAATTACCAAGCCTATCTATGTTACTAACATTCGTTTATTTCACATATTTTTCCACATTATATGTGGGGAGATTAAGACGTACTAGAAATACAAAAGGGAGCAAGGATCCACCAATAATGTTTTGCACAGAAACAGTAAAGCTAGGCTCCCCAGCTCCCCTTTCGAGCATTTTAGCCCTTGCGTCAGGAATGTCTTAATGAATTTTATTTAAAATCTATTCGAAACAACAAATCATGTCATTTTTGACGTTTAGAATTTTTCGTCATGTTACCTACGTGCTATTTATCCTGCGGTCATAAGAGAAATTCGACAATAGCATTGCTACTTGAATTTTCGACAGATGACTTCAGATCACTCCGTAAAACATATACATAGCACTATGTATATAGTACATATATACATAAACTCTCTACATGTAGAGAAATGGAAATTATTGAACTTCATAGAAATATTAGAATCTAATGTATATAATATATACCATCTAAGTATTGAGTAATATGTAAGTGTGGTAAATTTGTAAATACACTTCATTTTTTAATTCCATATTCCAGTTAAAAAAAATCATGTTTCTAAATATGGTAACCGCGGAGTGTAAATCTTTCTTAAATTGCATTCTCATAACGCGCTTTTCTTCTTTGCAAAATCTACAAAAACATTTTGGATTGAAAGTTCCATTAAAGCTATATATATAAACTTATCGCTGAAAATATATTTGTTATTTTAATCCATGCATGCTATTTGAAATATGCTTAGACTGTAAAAATAAAAATTCACCTACTAAACATTTTAATCTAATTTGGAGCGTACTGTCGCCTTTTTATTTTTCTATCTAGTTTTGCGGACGAGAGCTGAAAATATGTTTTTCCAATTTTGAATGTATTTCGGAAGTAATCCAAAAATTTTTATAATTTTATTAAGCTTGGAATGCGATCTTAAATAATTGTTTAGTTGTAAGTGATTAAAATAAATAGTAAAGGTAAAATTAAGTTTTTGTCAAGTAAATTTTCATTCAAAACTGTAGATGGCATCGATAGCTGAAGAAGTGTAAGTATGAAAATAGAAGGACGTAACAATACACTACAAATTTAATGTTTTATTACATCAATGGGAATATAAACTTATCTAACTGTCAATATTCGCTTTAGGAGCATTGCACTTAACTATCAGTGCCATATTACCAAATAAAATTTGTTCAAATTCGTTATTAGTTCATATGCTGATTAATTAGTTCAGATGATAGTTTCTAGTAATCCTAATCACGTTCTATCTCAACAGATATGAAGAAAAAAAGTCTTTTTTAATAATTCAACAGTTGGTACAAGTATCTTTCACATCATAAGGTGCACAATATGTTTTCATTCAGTAGGTAGGTACACTTTATCTACATTCGTAAGCTCCGCAATGGCAAAAATGGCATTAGTAACGATCCATACTTCCAGTTTTGAATACTTTTAGAGTCTAAAGCCGTAATACTATTAGCATACTTGTAATTCTTTCATTTAAGTTACGTATTGATTACCGTGGAAGAATGTAAATGTTTTGTAGTATGTTCAGGTACTTATTTCCAATTCAGAAAAATATTCGTGCCACGAAAATATATTAGGCAACTTTCCAGGATCGTTTTCCGAATCAACATTTTGTTGCAAATAGCCGTTTTTTATGAAAATCTCTCTCGTTCGTTTTTGGGATTAAAAATGTTACATGCGACTCCTCCTAACTTCATTAAGAATTTCTTTTGAGCGAGAGCTCAAAATGAAACATTCATGTTTACATTTAGGCATAAAGAAGTTAAAAAATGATGAGATTCGTAAAGTTTCTCTTCTTCTTCTTCGCCTTTTTCTCTCTATTTTTCTTTCGTTCTCTTTGATATTAAAAATTAAAAACATAGCTTTTAAAATGTGTTTTCGAGACGCGAGGAATCGAGGGAAACAAGTTGATTGAGAGAGAACTTAAATTAAAATTATGTGAGATGAAAAAACTCGACATCGGTGTTCTTTGATCTGAAATGGGGCGTCCTGAAAATACGTAATAAAAATGTTTGTACGATTTTTCGCATAATTATCGAAGGATATTTAATAACGTAGGGCAAATATCTCCAGAAAAGTTGTTCACTTAACCCAATTTCATCCATTCCGTGATCGAAATAAAAACGCTTTCCCTGAAGATCTATGAATGGAACTATGAAAAGTGATCCGGCTAAGCCGACTTCAAAACATTTTATGCAAATGCCGGATCTCATCGCATATCAAGAGAAGATATCAGTGGAATTGGCTTATATTCTTGCTCCGGGGTCTTTCGATGCTGGAACGTGTCCGAGGTAATGTTCGAGGTGGCCGACAGATGGCCACGCCGGGCTTAGGTAAATGAACCCAGGAACGGACCTTACGAAATTTTAAATTCCGTACAATTCACTTAAAGTATTTTAGATGCATTCTCAGATTATAATTTTTGAAGCAGTAATACAGTAGAAACCGGTTGTAACGTACACGCCATTCATATTTTTATTGTTGCAAACCAACGATACGACCCGCTTTATAACTAAAAACAATTGAGTTAAGGAATCATTTCAAAATGGAAAGTTTTCATTTTGTCACCGTTCAATAGACTTTTGTGCGTAATTGTGTTAGTTACTAAATGAGGCTAAAATATTAGAGAAAATTTTAATAGACATCGACACATTATACAATTTTAGGTTCAGTTTAAGTGCTAACTTTATTTCTCAAAACAAGTGGCATTTATGATTTCGTCAATATGCAAGGAACAGAAAAGTTTGTAGAAATCCTATATCAAAACTTTTTTGCATCTTCTGTGCGTTCACCTTGAAAAATCTGCCAAAGTCTCAGCTTGGAATTTTTGTAATTGATTAATTCCATATAAGTCAAGGAAATGTAGGTATATGTAGAGTTTCACTAGACATCGTACCTAACGATACCTAACCTGTATTTCACTTATCTGCTACTCCCAGTTCACAACATGATACTAATATGATAAATACAGTTTATATGCAGATATGCCTACAAATGTTTTTAAACAAATTTCATGTCTGAAAAGTCGAAATCGCAAATAACATCGAGAAAGAAATACATAGGGCCTATGGAACCATATAGGATTCACAGGAAGAAAATCCAATTTTTACCATCAATTTGACATTTCTTAGTAATCTCTTAGTAATTCGTTTATAATCATTGTTCTTCCTATAATTTGATTAATATTTCCAATACGATGTAAAAATAACTAAGCTCATTGATTCGGTGCTACGCCAAGATTTCGAGAATTCATGAAATCTACTTTAAATAATGAATTCACATTTTGTCTTTCTATTAACGGTCTAAGTTGATAAATCCAAAAATACGAGGTCATAGTCAAAACTAACATAAATTGATTATTCCTTAATTTATAAAGAAATTTGTTCTACTAACCTAATTTGAATACACTATACTGAAACGTATTACACTTGATGAATTCATAACATTACTTGAAAAATGTCATATAAAAAAGTAAAATTCCAATACCAACTACCAATATGTGTAATTATATTAGGTACAGATTTTTGTACAAATAGTGACACGATTGTTCACTAAGGCATAGTCAAGAATTTTACTCCACCTCTGTCACCACCTACTACTTTCCAAGCCTAAAGTTGAAACATGAGGCTGCGTCTAGGTAGTACGTTTCTCCAAATCTTTAGGCATTCGTCTATTGATCCTTACTTTGGAGCAACACAAGTTTTCTTGGCCATGCAAATCGTAGAGGGTGGGTTTTGGATTTGTACCACCTGATACAAAGTCTATGGTTCTTACACAGTATGGCCAGAGGAAACAAAAATCCTGTTAGTTCTGATGCACAACTAGAGATCCAAAAATTATTTGTGCTGTTGGTTATGACATCCATTGGTAACATTATGGCACAAGTAATAAACAAAAAATCCTTATCAATAATGTTGTAGGCATATGATATATCTATTATCGTAAGGAGATGCAATTATTTTCATTGCAAACAGCTAGAAATAACATGTGTCAAACTGAAAGTGCCAAAATAGTTAGGGATAAATAAAATAACAATGCATATAACATAATGTATAACATTACGAAAATATAGTAGGAATGAATAAATTTCATACTGTAGAAAGGACCGAATTCTCGTGTTATTCAGGAATGTTATTAATTTTAAAATTAATGACAATTTCAAATCTAGAATATGTTTCACTAGAGCATTTATCAATAACAGAGTTAGTCAAGGAACAAATGTAAAATGCAATTTTAGTGAAGAAATATATTTAAAAATTTCCAAAAGAACAATTAGCACATAGTTAAATATGCCCTGGATAAATAACTGTTCTGTTACGCTTTTAGTAGTTTTAGTAGTTGGTTGGAACAAAACTATAGTCCATGCGATGAAAGCACGAGGAACCAAATACTACGATTAGATATTCTCAAGAAATAGAACCCAGAATAAACAAAGATATGACAAAAACGAAGCATAAGAAAAATGGAAGAAACAACAATAAATGCTTTAAAATATATGAATACAAAATAATAGATCGTCGATGACAAGAAGAGATCGTACAACATCACAGCTGAAACAATAGAAAAAATAATGCCGTGAGAAGACACACAACCACAGAACAGCTAGACACGGTTAAATACCCCAACCAAACACACTCCTGTATAACGGACCTCTATTTCTGATGGCGGATATATTACTCTGTGGTTGGTGAATAGGGCGGGTGAATATAATCTACTCTATGGTGCGAATAGTTTAATAATAATATGGTATATATTAGTACTAATAATATAACAAGTACGAATTTGTTTCATTAGGTACTTGTTATAAATACAGTTAGTAGATAATACAGTACTGCATGTTTATGGGCCAATGTGACACCAAATTTCAGCCCCATAATGGCAGAGTTTAGATGTTTCAGGTATACTTGCATGTTGATCTCTCTTGTGTCAGACACTTGCAGGTTACTTGAAAGTTTGGCGATTAAAATGGCGGACGTGGCAGTACGGAGGTGATACAATGCACCATTGTCATGAGCCAACATGCTAAAGACAGGCAACAAACTCGAACTCCAAAATGGCAGCAGTTTAGTTGGTTCATGCAAACTTCCATGTGGTTTCTTCTTTGTGTCTGACACTTGACAGTTATTTGACGGTTTGGCGCATTAGTAGAAACCTCAAAACGGCAGACGATGCAGTACTTTATCATGTAGTGACGGTAGTTATGAAGTTTGAGACTTAAATGGAAACAAATAGGGCTGTTTTGTGGTACAAAATGACTTCTCAAAATACGATCGCTTAACGAAAAATATCAAAAGAATATCTGAGATAACGTTTGCGCCCAGTGTAGGTAAAAGTATATTGTACCATATTACTTAATAATGTATTAGCATTGACAGCAAAATACCTGGTCAATTGTGTTGTAGAAGTATTGTTTAAATAGAAGTTTTTTGAATAGGTTACTGCTTTATATAAAATGTCATTAAGACTCAATTTAACCAGAAAATGGTCAGGCATATTATTTTTTAGGGAATTCGATAGATTTGAAATCATTACTTGATAACTAATTTACTGTTACACAATATAGTTAGAAATTTGCCGTAGTGGTTTTTAATTTATTTTAAATATGACCAAATTCGTAATTAACGACGCTATAAACTCCCTATACAAAATTTGGTTTATATTCATTAAAATTTTAAAAATCATGATGTCGGTTGTGGTTACAATAAAAATGAAACGTGGTATTCTGGTCCTCCTACATACTATAGATATAGATTTGGGTATGAAAAGAATATTTTTTTCATTAAGAATTTTCGATCAGGTTAGTTTCACTATTTTTTGATATTTTTAGAATATTATAGCCAAATTCTGGAAGCCATACTCAGGAAGTAAAAATATCACGAAAGACAAATATCCCATTTATACTTTTTGCATGGTTGTGTTGTTAGCGCCTAAGCTTCTTTTGGATTTTTCTGAATTTAATCCTTAACACTTGTAGAGCGTGGCCATTTTCTGGTACTTTTAAAAGTAGTAAACAACATAATGTTTATGTCGACTAGTGCTGGATAGAAATAAAAAATACCATAAACGTGGCGTTACGGTCCTGTTAGGCAAACGAGCACACCGGCCGAAAGCTCGCGCTTTGATTTCAACGGATTTATGTATTGTAAACGATTGCTTTATGCGATATTGGACACCATTTACATGAAAAATGTATCTGGGAAAACGTCCTCATACGAAGCTTTTGTTTTCGATACCAGAAAATATTGCTCCTCGGCTGAACGTGACTCTGCCTCCATGGTAATTGATGACTGCTGCTTTAGTGGCGGGCGGAGGGCGGGGGTTGCCGGCACCCGGGGGTTGGATTAGGAGATATTGGAGACACTTTTTTGTTTATGTGTGCGGGAATTGGTGTTCAGAGATGAATATTCCGAAATAGAAATCGAGGAAGAGCGCCAACGGTATTTGTCTTCCGGAATATTTAAGGCCGGGGATTCCGCGCGCTCCACGCACACCATTCCAAATTGGATGTTGCTATATATCTTTATCGATCTCAAAGAAAGGAAAAGTGTGTTTCAAATAAATACATTCAGCAGAAGAGGTACACTTCTTTCTTCTTCAGAAATGCACATTTTAATTTAATCCTTCAAATATTAATAATATATTGATTCTATACACAAATTATAGACACCTACAATTATATAAATATACTTACTTGCACCCAAGCCAAACGTAACACATTCTAATTTCAAACCAACAGGAGAAGACTCTGCTTCTCACTAATCATACTGAAAAGTGACTACACCAATGGTATAATAAACATTAGTGAGGTGAGGGATGGCAATACCATTCATATGTATATCAGAGAGCACCAGTTATGGTGTGGGTTATTTTGTACAACTATGGAAATAAAAAGCATCATACTATCCGGGTACTTTACATACACTTGTACTTATCGAATGAAATACTGCTAGACTCCAAAGCAAGTTAGCTTTGAGGATTAAGGTAGTTACACCATCGGCAAATAACTAACTATAAATGCAGAAAAATAGCAAGTTTAGCGCTAGGTAAATTATGGACATTTGTTAACATGATTAAAATAGATATTCTATTATAAATGTGAGTGGATAATTGGCTTTGTAAAGATGAAAATTTAGAAGTGGATACTTCATTTCTTTGAGCACCAGTAGAAACCAGTTGTGTCTGATTTTAAGTTTAAATAGAAAGCCCCTTACTACATCGATGAAGGTAATTTCAACTAAAATTTAAAAAAATAGAATTTTCTACTAAACCAGTCCCAGTCTCTTATCAAGGACACTCTGAAATTCTACAACAACAAGAAATAGCAGAATTTAAGACGAATGTAACAAAAACGTTATACATATTTTACAACCGGTATTAATTTTTTAATACTACTCTGTGGTCGATTCTTTCACCACTTTTACTTGTAATTTTTTGCTTCAGCCCTTGAACGTTATATTTTCCCAATAACACATATTTTTTCAGTTGTGGGTTCAGCACTGTAGTCTTCTTCAGGCAGACTGGCAACTGAACTATTTTTAATACGCCTTAGGAAACTGCACCTAAAACAAATGCGAGGCAAAATAAACCCTACAAGCCATAATAAGACATAAAATACACACATTCTATATTACTATATTACATTACTATATTATATAAGTATTTTTGCTGCAAATATTTCGGTACCAGTAAACAGTAGGTTCAATGCATTTTTGAAATATTTGATATTCAATATCATAATGATATTGATTAGTATCAATTCATATGAATAAATAAGATGTTCCTATATAATATATAATATAATATAATAAATAAGATTTTCCTGGTATAATTATTATTTCAGTAATTGTTGGTCGTTGATTGTTATTACTATCGTCCCAGATTTCCTCGTGCGCCTCCTACAGAAGTATTTTTACTTTTACACATTTCTGGTCTAAAGGTAAAGGTAAAGGTAAAAGTAAGGTAAAGCTCTGGTAAAGCTCTACAATTAAATCAAACACTGTAGCCGGTCATTGTGTAAAAGTAAACAATGAAATTGTTGACAATGTTAAAAAACTGCTTAAAGATGTCGTTCTTCGCCTATGTAAGGAAAACTAGTCAAAATACCTGTGTAAATTTCTTGCCATAGTTATAGGTTAATTGAAGTGCGTACAAAATGAGGTAGGTAAGCCAAAATCTGTTGCTCTAATAATTAAAAAAAAATTTCAAAATTGCATAAAAATTTGGATAGAAAAGAAATGTAACACAAAAGAGAAAAGTATTATTTGTTTTAGGCACAAACGTAGAGTCATCAGAAGTCTGATTATTGATATATTTTTAATAAGCTGTTAAATTTAAGTATACAGCTTACTCTTTACCCATAAAATAATGTTAAGCCACTACCTACCTGTTCGTTTCTTTATCATGCAAAATAGTGTATTAATAGGCCCAATAATTTCTCCTCACTACTCTGGTCACTACTTATGGAAAACATCTACAATTACGGGCTTCAAAATTGGAACAAAACATCTAAAAATTAAAAAAACCATTGAGCACCCCAAGTGACATGTCAAAGCTTTCCCATGATTTATTGCGTTATAATAATGAGGTTATTTACGTACTCAGTTTCATGGGTATTAATATTTAGATCGCTTTGATTTTTAGAAAACTGAGTAAACACTCTCACTCTAATCTCACGTTCAAAGGGTATCAAAGTGAAACTCTTATATTATTCACACCAACCTATATGTTTCCTGTTAGATTTACAGTATAAGAGAATTTACCACAATATAACGAAGAAGTACCGACATCTCGGTCGCTTCCTATTTCGTTCCAGACTCTCCCCTCCTTTTTACTTAACTAATAATCGGAGAATATAGGTCGATGTTTTTTTGAAATAGAAACCGGTCAGCAAACAAACCATTAGATTGAGTTCGTCTCAGGGAAAACATTATATCCGAGATTTATAATTATTAAGTAAAGAACTCTTCGCTTTTTTCTATATTCCACAAATAGAACAGCGATATATAAAAAAATATTTAACGAGGGTCACGTTTAGGTTACAGTAGGGAAAAATACGCTCAGAAGCGTTGGTAAACGATGATAATAATGACTCAATTGATTTCATTTCAATGCATGAAAACCATCGGATATGTTTTATGACTCACTATTCATTCGTTAAAAAAACAAGTCAAATTTTGTAGGATAATTAGCTAAAACTAAATATATTTACACCAACTATTTATTAGATCATGCAATTCTATATTCTGCGTGATATATATTGGCCCGTTACTTTTATATTACATTTCGCTAGCAGTTAGTATTGCTTTACCTGACCACTAACTACAAACCTGAATGAAAAATAGGGACAAATGCTTAAAATGAAAAGGTCCATATCTATCCTTCCACATGTACCTAAATGTTTATTTAATTAAGTGTCTTAGTATAACAGGGATGGTAAGATGACAAGGAAACACTTGTGTAACTAATATTTAAGGAATAAGTAACTATTTGATACTGAGCACTTGTTCATGTGTCCTAATGAAGCAAATTTAAATTAATTTTCATTGCTATATTGATACAGTGACAACTCATTGTTCGATTCAAACTTTGACCATTGATAAGATCATCTACTAAACCCAAAAGAATTATAGTTCCTCTAATCACAAACAATTGACACACCAGCTGATACGAATAGATGGACCAAAAGCAGAACCTTAAAGTTTGACGAATTCGAGGGTTCAAACTTGATTTTTTAGCTCATTTCAATGGGTATTGCTGAAAGTAACATGACAGGACTTGGACTCACTGTTTGATGTGTTTCACTACTGTTGGTGATTTAAATCCTCCTTTTCTTGGATTGTTATTATCTTTGTTACTATATTTTCAAATACGTTAAGATTGGCCTGTGTAAGATTGGTCCCTAAATGCCAAAATAACCCATTGAAAACTATATATATACATAATACATAATACAACAAAATTTGTAAAAAGGATAAAGCATTTTATATTTAAGAGGCTATTTCAGAGGCAGCCATCTTGGCGAATTTGTTTTTAGGGAATTCCAACGTTATTTTAGAAATTACTGAAAAATGACTTCTGCCAAAATAACCCATTGAAAACTATATATATACATAATACATATTACAACAAAATTTGTAAAAAGGATAAAGCATTTTATATTTAAGAGGCTATTTCAGAGGCAGCCATCTTGGCGAATTTGTTTTTAGGGAATTCCAACGTTATTTTAGAAATTACTGAAAAATGACTTCTATAAAATAAAATTCAAGATAAAGTAGTAGTATCCGCCAAGTTGTCCATTTTTCTGTGGGATTTTTTAAAGGTATTTCTTTTTTTGCTTGGCGTAATTTCAAATGAAACTCGATACAAAACTAGGTTGGGTAAATGTCTCGATTTTGTTCGTTATTAAAACAAATCGGTGTAGTAAAAACAAAATGGCCTGCCAGTCAAATGAAATATAAATTTTTAATCCCCTCGCTTTCAATCTGTGCAGAATTGGAGAAAAGCATTTTGGAGAACTAAAATTTTTTTATTATTATTTTATTATTGTGTTATTTTCAATCGGAAGTCGTTGTTTTTTGTTTTATAGGAAACTAAATCTCACACTCTCATGTTACAATTAGGACTGTGGTATCAAGTAAAGTTGCTGTACACAGGTAATCCAAATGTTGTTTTCCTCTTCACTTGATTTTTCCTTAAAGAACAATTAAGTATTATAATGTTTCCAAAATCCATTTGTTGTATTATTTGCTCTGCCCAGATAGCACTTAATATTTATAGCACCTATTTTAGCATTTATTATAGCATTTATTTATAGCATTTTATAGCTTAATATTTATAGAAGATAGCATTAAATAGCACTTAATATTTGTAAATATGTATGTTCCTCTATATAGGACTAATTTAGGTGGTAAAAGGAAATTTGTAGTTAAAATTCCAGCGTGCACGAAGAGATCGTACAAAATGATGTAACTAAGAGAATTATTTCCTGGGAACTTCGTTAATTTTCGACTTTTGTAAAAACCAATCAAAAATCAAAATCAATCGATGCCTTTGTCTGCATAACTAGTAAAGTGTGTGATAAGAAAGAAAAAAGAGCGGAGCAAATTACGTTATGACTTATGTCGCAATAAAATTTAACGCACCTCACACAATACCCACCATAATGATGACTCAAAGCGTCCCAGTTAAGTCGTGATGAATTATATGCATAATATCCACTAACTGTTTAAATGGCTCAATATAAGTGGCGTGAATCTATAGGCTGACCCCGAAATTTCAGACGCGCCCTTCTAACATTTTTCGACGCTTTTCTACACAAATCATTAAATATACTCTTTTATTCCATTTACACTGGTAGCTTTTTCATTTTTACTGCGCGCCCCTGCATACAGTCCACTATGAACCTGCCCATAAGCCACACTAGCTTTTCTTTCGTGGCGAGCAGTATAATAGTGCTTTTAACGGTTTCGTATTTAAATAAGAACTTAATGCTTATCTGGTTTATAATAATATTGAGTAACATTGTTGCCTGCAGAAGATCTGATACATTTCTAAGAAAGATTGTTACCGGTCTAAAAATGCATCTGTAAGGTTTGAAATACTGAGATCACTTTAGAGATATACTGGAAGGTAGCAGGTCGATAAGTAGTTAGTGAGGATATAACCTTATTTTTAAAGAGAAGTTTACTTATTTGAAAAGACAGGTTGACTAGGTAACTCAGGAAGACGATCAGAAAAACTGGAATTTCAACTGTAGGATTTCGTTTATTTGATTTTAACTTATTCCGTAAAAGGATTTCAGAAAATTAATTCATTGTTAAATACTGCGAAATACTTAAAAAAACGATATTTGTTATTGCTGATTCTTCAGAAAATT
>OY754950.1:7945453-8022953 GCA_963576515.1 Cryptocephalus primarius
GAAAAACCTATCACCCCGAAGATGCTCTTTGGGGTCACTTCGCTTCTCACGCTCCACCCTTAGGATTCGCCGTGCCCGAGCTCTCTTTTTCTCTTTTTTCATATGTATTTTTTAGTATCTTTGACTTATAGGTCCTCCGCTCCAGGGGAGAATGAAAACTTTGGTTTTTTTTATTTGTTTTCGATCATTTGTTTTATTTATAGCAAACTATACTCCCTGTGGTTACCAACCTTCTATCTCATGTAGCCGTACTAATATTAATACTCTATATATTCTAACAACTCCTTAACCAAAAACAAAATTGTTACAAATAAGTCTAAATTTTTATTTTTAAAAGTGATATATTTTTAAACACAGAACGTCTCAGTTAACATTAATCATAATGTTTAAGTAATACATGAAAACTTAATTTTTTTTCACAGACCTCTTTTAATTGCCAACAAAATTGTTTTTTCAACGAGTTGGGACTGTCATTTAGCAGTTTATGCACAGAATATTTTATTCTTGAGCTTGTTTAAATAAAAAAATTAAAGTTTACAAGATAAGAGGTATTAATCGAGTTGGTTACTAAAAATTTGTAAAACAATCAGTATCTTCGAACAACCTCGTAATTTACCCACTGTGGCAATTTAAACTATTTCACTCACAACTAACTGCAGTAGTATAGTAACATTTAGGAAAATCACAGTTATTTTTGGTATAATTAGTCATTTTTCCTGGAAAAAAAAAAACGTGTTTAACATCACACTGGCGTCGATCTCCTCCAACTGTTCTTGCTTCCAGTCAAGCTGCTGCTGTGAGTACCCTAAAATTGAAATCAAACACAACTGAGATCAGTATAAAGTAGTGGAGATAATTTAGATTTCAAGGAACTAAGAAGATTCTTGTAACATGCACTGCAAAATATAAACCTATATGTTTTTGTTTAATATGAACTTACTCTATAACTGAAAATCCTCTTCGTATTTCCGATTGGGAAAACGCTTAGGCTGAATCCTGATTCGGAGGCTGAATGTTGATGTTCGGATTTCCTCGAACAACAGGAATTGATCATCTTACTCATCTGAAAGAATAAACTGTTAGTAAACCGATGATGAAAAATGGGTCTTAAAATGCATGAAGCGAAAGCGATAGCGAGAAATTCATTTTCTCCTATAGCAAGAGAGATCGTAGGGTCGCATATTTATTAGTCGGTGGTGTAGTAATCTAATAACTATTTTGGTTAATTGCGCTTTCCGGATACGTACGCAAAAAAGAGGATTCCCCTTGATTGCTTATTACCTGTTTCTTGAATACTGTAGTCGTCAGGGTGTACAGTACGGGGTTTAGCGCCGAATTTATGGGAAGAATGAATATGGCCAGCCAAGCGTACAAATCTTGATGGACTGCAACACCTGAAAAAAGTTAAACATATTCTTAGATAATATAATCAAGTGGATAATATAATCATATTATTTGAATAATTAATGAAATGAGTATTTGTTGCTTTGTTGTATATATCCACTTTTTATTTTGTTGGTTGGTAACTGTGTATTTTAACTTTCAGATACATCAAAAACATTACATGCTTTATGTTTTTAAGAAAATTTCTAAAACATGTATTTGATTTGTTTTATTCCGACTGTAGTTGAACACTGCCACTTGAAGAGCTAGGAGCGCGACTGAGTCTCCTAAAGTTCTTTAACCGGCGACCAAAATTGTTTTTGTATTACAGTTAATCAGTGATTTTATTTTCAATATCGCAATCAGAAGTTAAGGTATAGTTAAACTGTTAACTGTTCTGTACATCCCGTGGGTAGATGGGTATTGATATTAAATTAGGGCAACACGAAAATAATCTATGGCTCGACTACTCAAGGACATTATTGTTTGACACTGACTGATTATAGTTATGGAATTCACCAATTACAACTGTAAGATCTTTGAAACATAGGCGTACAACATGTTGTCTAGTCTGGGGTAGAAGTTCCACTACGGCTGATGAGTTTCTAATAAGAACTCATCGGATTTCAGGTTCTATTAGATTCTGATATTAAAAATAATGAAAAACAATATTAAAGTAAGTTCATATAACGCGTGTTATAATAATAATGTACACATCTGGGTTGCAATAAATGTGATTTCTTTAACCATTACGGAGAAACTTCTCTGAGTATAAAGAGAATCTTCCCTTATGCTCTCCTATGGTTAGTAAAACATCATTTTCTTTTAGTTGAAATCTTTTTTCGCATTTTTAAAAGTTCTTGCACCAAGGCCTTACCAATGATAATCTCGGAGATATGTGATTTTGGACTTCACAAGGCTATTTTTGAATATCGTCTAAACAAGACATTTCGAAAATTAAACTATGTGCAGTCTAAATTCCATATTTTGCACATACACTTTTTCTCCCGAAATTCTGAAATCACGAAAAAAGCTTTTGTTTATCAAAACCTAGATACTAACAAGTTTTCTTTTTTATTCTCTTACCTGAAAGGGCAACAAGCTTGAACAAGATAACCGGAACCCAACAGAGGCAATCCGTCATAACGATAATTCCAAATCTTTGGGCGACTTTATCCCTATCCTGGCTCTGCCTAGTCGATCTGCAGGCTACACCGCTCGCTCTGATTTCATTGATCATCCTCAGGTATGCGTAGCAAATGAATATTAGAGCGATTGTGTTGAAACAGATGAACATTATTGCTGAATACTGCCAACCCTGGAACAGACCCGAATTTTAAGGTTTCACCAAGAAGTAGTGGTTCGATATCACTGAAAATACAGAAACAACGAAAAAAATATGACTTTTAATTAACATGTTTCTACTCTAACATTTGAAGTATTTTCCTTTCGACCTTGCATATTTACTTTGGCATATGGCTCGTGGATGTGGAGACTCAGGCAAACGCCGTTGTTACCATAAAACTCGTCGCCGAAGTACTGTTCAGCGAACGAGCTGATGGGCAAGATGGCGACGATTATGGCCATACACCAGAAGAGGAAAAGAGTTGCGGCGGCAGCCTTTTTCGAGGGTTGTTTCCTCGCCAGGGGTTGCGTCACTGACACGAAGCGATCCCAAGTGACGAGGGTGAGGATGAATACTGACGATTCGCAAGATAACGTGCTGAGGAAACCTAAGACGGGTATTAATAGAATTAGAAGTGGTAGAAACGGTAGGATTTTAATGCATGATGTACGTGAAATTATTTGATAAAACACCCACACACGCACGCACGCACGCACGCATGTACGCACGCACGATGACACGCACGTACGCACGCACGCACGCACGCACGCACGCACGTACGCACGCAGACACGCACGCACGCACGCCGCCAAATAGCGGAGTGTCCCTGATCGATTACGCATATTAACTATAAGTAACAATAATATTATTAGAAATATTATGCGATGGCAAGCAATTGTGTGGCGAAAAATTTTCCCCGCGAGCAATTGTCGGCGAGATATTGCCGGCGAGCAACTTTCCGGAACTCGTCAAATGCTGAATATAAATGTTGAGGCTAAATACAAATTTCTCCTGATTAATAGAAAAAGTTTAATAGCCCAAATACACTATAAAAATGCGCTATATAAACTGTTCAAAGTTGAAGTTATAATGTCTCTGAGTCGTCTAAAGTTCTTAAGAAATTCTACGTGTTTAGCAGCAATTCATTTAGACTTTGAATATTTTCAAAATTGTTGTCAAATTTTCTTAAGTTTCTCAGATGTTATGAACTACACCTAGAAGTGCGAACCACAGTCTAGTGGAAATGGCTCTTGGGGTCTGATCTACTAAATAGACTGCAGTGTAATGTTATGCCCCCTAACAACTTACAGATATTTGTGAAATTATCGCAAGTTGCATTGAATGTTTTACAATTCTTAAATAACTTCCTCAGGCTTGCCAGATTCTAGAAGTTTCAATAACTAGCTACAAATAGTGAAAACTTTTAAGATTTTTAAAGCAATCTTATATTGTTAAGGAATTCTATAGATATATTAACGAAATGCCTTCACGATTCCACATTTCCAAAATTCCTATGGTTCTCAGATTCTATAAACTGAAGTAATAGCTTATGAAATGTGTAAATCCAATAAAAACATAAAGCATAAAAAAATAACGTCTTCTAGGTATTTCAAACGTCTTACAATAATTATTCTTATTTTTTAGTGCGATTTTATATTCCGAAACTCACCACAAAGCAGACAAACGTAGCTGTGCCTCCAAACGTATTGGTACTTGAGATAAACTCCACTATAAATCTGATCTTCCGCAGCTATAATGAAAAGGTAGATCCCCATCAGGAGGTCAGACATCGCTAGGTTCCTCAGGTAAAGGGAATGCACCACATTAGTAGTAGGGGCGAAATGTCGCCCTAAAAGTACCATCACGTTACCCGTACAGCCGATGGCGCCCATTATCCAAACGCTGGAAAGAGCCAAAGTCATTACGAGAGAATGAAAGTGTTTAAACTTAAAATTTACCACATTCTTAGGACTGGATTAGCTAACATGTGACCTTGGTCGGAGATACCATCACCTTGGGGATAACATTTTCTCACATGCATCGCTGATGAGCACAGCTCAAATCTACTGAAATATCTAAAATAAAACACCATTTACATAAAACGTTTGTTAACAGATCACATTGTGCTTCGTAAGGCAGATGAAGAATGGCTCACTACAATGTATTCGAGTACCAAAATATTCAACAAATGGAAAATGATTTTATGAGAATCCCTCAAACAATTTTGTTCTATGTGTTAACAATATTTAAGTTTTATCTGAAACCATTTAAATTAACACAAATTACTTTTCACATTTCGTATAAATTCTGGCACGCTTGTTTCTGTGTTGTATTTAGTGCTAAAGATATTTGGATCATAGCAGTTCAGACGGAAATTCACCATGTACTAAAGTAAATGTGCGGACGAACCATGAATTGTAAGGAAAATAGTGAAGCCAATATTAAAATCTGGTGATAATTGTAAAGCTGGTTCGTAGGCAATGACAATTGTGTTTTAGTAATAAATAAGAGAACAAGAAGTAGAAGAAGTGGAATTAATTTCGTCATATACAGACTGTAACCCATAAGGGATGCAGCAATAGTTCAATAACCAAATAGTTTGAATTGATCGTTAATTATCTGGATCCCGGCACTGCTTGAAAAAATTAAAACACACAGAATATGAAAGAAATTGCGCATATACAGTGCGTTTTAGAGATATATTTTTTAAAATGGTATAAGTAGAAACTATCTTTATTTTTAAAGGTGCAACAAAAATCAACACAAGTTGTAGAATCACTTTTTACTGTAGAATGTAGAAATTTTAAAAAGAAAGGCAATTTGGTTTTTTTAATTTTTTAAAAAAATTCGTTATTAGTGATTATTAACAAACAAAATAAAGGTTTGTTGTTGTCCCCTGGCACATTCATATAAGCCTGTGTAAGAAATCAGAATGAAAAATAAGAGTAGCAAAATTTACTCGGGTTATTTTCCAATTAAAATAACTACCATATTTTTGAATTCTAGTATTTGAAATCAAAACAAAATGGTTGTTTATTGACTGCCCAGGTCTACTAGTAGACCAAGTCTTCTAGATTTTTTTTGTATGGTCCTCGGTGAACTAAGAAAATGTGAAACTTTCCCAAAACTACTCGATTATGTTTTAAGGAAATTTTAGTGATTTCAGGTTCTAGAAAAATCTCTAGTTTAGTTTTATGACGTTTATAAGACACGTTTTAAATTTTCATGAATCTTCTAAAGTAAAGTGAAACCCATTCTGCATTTTCAAAATTCTATAGAAACTTCTAGAGTTCTTCCTGAGCATCAGATTTTCGAATGTTTGATATCATGACGAAAACTCTTTTAGATTCTACTTAAAATATTTAGTAGAATACAAATTTTTCTATATAACTCGCAAAATGAAACAGTTCGATATTTACAAATTTTTGTAGACATTTGCAGAATCGAAAATATCTGTAATCATTATTGTAAATTCATTTTAAGGTCTCAAATGAAACATAAATCGTTTAAAACTTTTTTATGGGGACTAGATTTTGAAGCAGTTTTGGATGATGAGGGATATAGAAGAATGTTTTTTTCTAGATTATTGATATGTAGTAACGGTTAGAATTAAAATAGACAAGTTTGTAATTTCCACAAACCTTTTAGATTTAATCTTGGACCCAGTTAAAATTCTAAGAGAACTACTAGGTTCCTATAGTCTGATTCAGACTTACTAATGTTTAAAATTATAATGAAAAACTTCCCATAATCTATCTAAGATCATACAGGAAAATCTATGTTTTTTTCTGTAGCCCTTGGAGAACCACACAATTTAAAACTTACATAGATCTTCTAAATTGTGTTTTTAAATAATCGAATGTTTATTTTACATTCGTTATAACGTTTACTTTTACGTTAACAGTATTCAGTTAACCATCTAAATTTCGATTGGAGGCAATTTTGGACGTTAAATGCTCCAGAAAACCCTTCGTCTAGATTATTGAAGATTTCTAACATTTAGAGTCAAAAACGAAAACATCTGAAATTTCCATAACCTTTATAAATTAAATTAAAACCCATCCTGGCCTTCAAAAATCCTAAACGAACTTATAGAGTATTTTGCAAGGTTCGGACATTCTATTGTTTGAAATAAAAATATTGAAATGACAGTTTCAAAAGTCCTTTGAGATAATTTATAAATTTCTAAATTAGTTTCTGTGGTTCTTGTGAAATGAAACAATGTGAAGCTTGCGTAAACCTCCTAGGTTCTGGTACTTCCAGTAATTTAAAGTTCTAAAAAGACCTCTGAATACTTTGATTATAGATTATATTTCTAATAATTATTAAAATAACTCTAATGAACACTAGTTTTTCTAACTTATTACAAAAAGTAAACTCCATCACTACACACCTAGAATCATTTTAAATCAATCACTTTCAGTCTATTAACAAACATTGGACAAAAGGTATATGTAGCAATTTGCTGCTCTCCGTATGCTGACAAAGAGTATTTGTTGGTCTTTGCTGGACGATGAAATCTACGGAAAACTAATAAATTTATCGCAGTAAAGTCGTTTTTATTACATTTCATCGACATTATTATTTAGAATAAGTACTAATTTGTCTAAAGACTTTTAAACGTCATGCCTATGGAGTCGGCTCCTTTGAAGCAGGCATAAAGCCAGGATTTAGTCCGAAACCTAGTTAATTTAACTCAAACTCAGGTCTCAGGTAGTATTAAAACACAAAACGTAAATTAAATTTCGAATCAATTTTGAAACGCTTTGATATCACATAATACTTACTTTTCATCTGCTGCGACTTCTAATTGATTCAGTTGTTTTATACAAATAAAAGCAGAAAAGTTAAGTTAAATACTTCAAGATATTCATTGGTTTTGGTGGATACCGATAAGCGGTCCTAATATTTCTACAACTTGTGGAGTAATATTTGATTTTATTAATTTACTTTTAACTACTTAATCACATTAGTTTAATAAGAATATTGTAGGTGTTTAAAAGAGTGTGATTTAATTTTAAAACACTACGTATTTACGGTTCTGACCTTAAAAAAGGCTTAGTGAACTTAGTCTTTTTTATAATCGTTATATACTCACATTAATGATTTTGTTAAAATTTTAATATCTAGATGCTAATCATCAAACAACATTTTTACATATACATCTACAAACAGTAATTTGATTAAAACCTCGGAAAGCTTTCCACATTAATTTGTATCAAAATTTAACGGGTATTTGTTTAATTCTTATACTTTATGAGATTTTATGAAGAGCTTATCCATTTTACAATCTTTGGGCAGATAAAATTTTGAATTGCACACATATTTCCTTGGATGTAGTTGTAATCGCAGTGTTATAAAATAAGGACGACACTTGGTTAGATTTTTTTCACTTGAAATTAGTTTAAAAGTGACATTTTAATGAATTCCGTTGTTTAACCGGGGTATGAGTTATCTACAGGACTTATAATAAAATGTTTACTTATTAACTTTAACTTTACTTATAACTTTGAATTATCGGTGTGCCAAATTATCAACTTGTGGGAAGTTCTTTGCAAAATTATATGAGGGTGGTACTCGAGGGTGGTATGTGAGGAGGGGCACTCGTGGACACACTTTAATGTCAAAGCAGTTTTTTCAGAACCTACATAAGTTCTGCATATAAGATTATGGGGTAGTGAAGCGTCGAGTTTGGTTGACACTGTATAGCCTGGAAGGAAATGTCTTATAAATAAATAGTAAAGAATATATTATTATTTTGGGAATTATGTAAAACGCTTTAACAGCTTTTGCTCAAAATTTACAATCATCTTTAATAATTCTGTGTAAGATAAGTTCTGTCAAAATCGAAGTTTCAGTAAAACACATAATTTTTTACCTATTGTCGCGTTTTTAACGTTCGTTGCGGTGTGAATTAAAACACTTGATACGAAAAAGCAGTCAACTAAATTTATTGCACACACTTGATAGCTGTTATTAAACACTGTAAGACCTATTGAAAAATGTACACCCTAAACATTTATTTATGTCGCATTTATTTTACTCGACGTCGCGCCAGTGTTCTCACTGCCCCTCCTAGCGGCCGCGGGTTCCTTATATATGCGGTGGACCTTCTCCGTTCCACTAGAACGTTCGGGATTCGCACTCGCTGGTCGCTTCTCGGCGGGTCGAGTCGTTTCGAGAATAGTGTAGAACTTCTCGCATATTCTCGCTGTTAAGATCGTCACACTGCCCTCTTCCTAAGCTTATTTCGTCCCGAAATGATTCCAAAGATGGTGGATGTCGATATCGGCAGAGGGTTCCCTTCTTGCAACAGGACCTCTTGTAGAAGTAGCAGTCCACGGTTCTCTCCAGAGAGCGGCGTTGAGGACTGTAACAGCACACCAGAACTTGTATGCCTGTAAACCTAAAGACCACTTCCAACATGCTGCGAATCATCCTCCAATCCAAGCCATCGAGTCCGCACGCCAGCTTGGGAATCGCCAGGCTTCTCAGGTCCTCGGCCAACAACTCCACCTTGAGAGAACACAGCGCGTCCCAAACATCCTTATAGGTTGGCTTCTGATTTGATGCCTCTTTGGTGACCAGGTAGAAGATCCTCCTGCCGGTCTCTTTGTCAGTTACCTTGAGTGCTTGCCCGATTCTGGGATTAGACTGACGCAGCTCTTGAATATTCCCAAACTTCATGCGGAAAACTTTGGCTATCCCTCCAGACATTTCCAAATCTTTAGCCACACAATGTGCCAGGGCATACTCAGCTGGAACAGTAAACAGGTCCTGCTGCACTTCACAGGTCACGCCGACCCTACTCTTTCGGCCATTAGAATGACGGGCCATGAATTCCTCGAATGTCAAATCCGACTCTGGTTGGATTTGCCGCAGCTCAGCGTCTTCGTGGTTTCCGTAATAAGGAGCCAGTCGGTTGAAGTGAATGACTCGAGCTTTACCCCGCGGCGGCTTTTGTATCCTGTAAAGGACATCGTTGATGGCTTCCAGAACTTTATATGGGCCGTCCCAGGATGTTTGAAGTTTTGGTGATAGTCCTCTTTGTCTCTTGGGATCGTAAAGCCAAACCATATTACCGGCATTGTACCTGTGATCCTTGGCATTGACATCGTACGCGTCCTTCATCCGATCACTGGCATCTTGAATGGAAATGCGAACTTGACTATGAATGGCATCCATTCTTCTTCGCAGTTCACTAACGTAGTCCTCCCCGGCGACATCAGTCCCTGGCGGGCAGCCAAACTTTAGATCGCATGGGAGACGGAGTTCTCTTCCCATAATTATCCGCGCCGGAGACTCTCCTGTGCTTTCATGCACGGCCGATCGATAAGCCAGCAGGAACAAATGAAGGAAGCTATCCCAGTCCCTTTGATGGCTAGAGACCACTTTGGCCAAATACCGATTAATGGTCCTATTCATACGCTCTACCATTCCATCTGACTGCGGGTGTAATGCAGTAGTCCTTGTTTTCTTAATTCCGAGTGTCTTACAGATGTCCTGGAACAAATTGGATTCAAAATTTCGCCCTTGGTCCGAATGTAGCTCCAAAGGCACACCAAATCGGCAGACCCATTCTTTCACCAAGGCGTCGGCAATAGTGGAAGCTTCCTGGTTCGGTAGAGCGTATGCCTCAACCCATTTGCTAAAGTAGTCCATCACGACCACAATGTACTTATTTCCTGCTTCTGATTCGGGAAACGGGCCGGCCACGTCAATAGCAATCCTCTCAAATGGGCTTCCCACGTTGTACTGGCGCATCAGAGCCTTCCGCCTTCTCTGCGGCCCATTACTGGCCGCACATACAACGCATTTCCTGCACCAGTCTCTTACGTCTGCCTTGCTATTGACCCAGTAAAATCTCTCCCTCACTTTTCCCAGGGTCTTTGTCACTCCGAGATGTCCTCCTGACACACCGGCGTGGATTTCTTCTAGCAATTCCGAAATCCGACTTTTAGGTACAACAATTTGCCTCCTTCCCTCTTTGCCGTCGTGGTCAACTATTTTCCTTCGCAAGAGTCCATCTTCTACAATTAGGGAGTTCCATTGTGCCCAATACGACTTGACGTTGGGAGAATACTTGGCAACTTCTTCCCAGGTTGGCCTTCTTTCTTCTCTCATCCAGTTTAGGATTGTCCGGATGTCGGGGTCTTCCTCTTGGTCTTTTATAAGATCTCCATTTTTCCAAGCATCGTCGACAATGGTGGTTCGTAACAAATCAGCATCTTTCTCCTCTGCCCGCTGGCAATGCTTGCAGTCCAGTGCACAGGGTCTTCTTGATAGGGCATCTGCATTTCCATGGATCCTCCCTGCTCGGTGCTCGGTGTCGAAGTCGAACTCTTGTAACCGCTCTATCCATCTTGCCACTTGTCCCTCTGGATTTTTAAACTGAAGGAGCCACTTTAAGGCTGCGTGGTCAGTTCGCAGCAGGAACTTCCTTCCGTAGAGGTACTTGTAAAAGTGCTCCATCGCTTTTACAACAGCCAGCAACTCTCGGCGGGTGACGCAGTAATTACGCTCTGGCTTGGACAGCGTCTTACTGAAGTATCCAATGACTTTTTCTTCTTGTCCATCCTGAATTTGAGACAGTACGGCTCCTATGCCCACATTGCTGGCGTCGGTGTCCAGTACAAATTTTCCTTCGGGTAGGGGATAGCTTAGGACAGGTGCCGTTGTCAGAGCATTTTTTAGGCGATCGAAAGCTTCCTGGCATTCTTGGGACCATTGGAATTTTCGTTCTCCTTCTGTCAGCCTGGTCAATGGCTTTGCGATGTTGGCAAACCCCTCCACATAGCGTCGGTAGTACGTGCATAATCCCAAGAAACTGCGTAGCTCATGCTTGTCTCTGGGAACTGGCCAATCTTTGACAGTCTGGACCTTAGCCTTGTCAACCGCCACTCCTTGACTGGAAACGACGTGTCCCAGATAATGCACCGCTCTCTGAAATAGATGACATTTCTTTGGGCTCAACTTTAGTCCAGAACCTCGTAGCCTCAAGAACACTTCTTCTAGGTTCCTCGTGTGGTCTTCAAACGATTTTCCTACTACAATAATGTCATCAAGATAGACTAAACATGTCTTCCAAGACAGTCCTCTTAAAATCGTTTCCATCAGCCGTTCGAAAGTGGCAGGAGCATTGCACAGTCCAAATGGCATCACGTTGAATTGCCATAATCCAGCACCCACCGTGAAGGCTGTCTTTTCCCGATCTTCAGGGGCCAACTCCACTTGCCAATACCCACTTTTTAAGTCCAACGTGGAAAAGATCTTCGATCCAGCTAGGGTGTCCAAGGTGTCATCAATGCGAGGGAGAGGATAGCTGTCCTTTTTGGTCACATTATTAAGCAGCCGGTAGTCAACGCAGAATCTGGTCGAGCCGTCCTTCTTCTTTACCAGTACCACCGGTGAGGACCATGGACTGCTGGATGGTTCTATGACTCCTTCCTTGACCATATTCTCAACAATTTTGTCAGCCTCCTCTTTCTTGGCCAGCGGTAGCCTTCTAGCTGTCTGCCGAATGGGACGAGCATCTTCCGTATTGATTTTATGCTGGACTATGTTGGTTCTTCCTTTCTTCCCAGTATCAAAAACATCTCGATATTTATGGACCAAATGCCTCAGTCTCCTTCTTTGGTCTGGCTTTAGACCGGTGCCTGACGACAATACCAGTTCTTCTAATTCGTTTGGAATGGTTTCCCGGCTGATTTCCACGGTCGCAACCTGTCGCAATATTGCTGAAACTCCAGAGCAATGTCCTAACCTCGTGCCCTCCTTCAATAGCACAGGATAATGATTGACGTTCATTATCCTCACAGGAATACTCTTGCCAGCACGTACAAGTGCCTTTCCGACTGCTATCCCCCGACCAACAGCCTCGTCATGCATTGCAGGTTCAAACATGACTATCTCGCCATCTGTGGTCCCGCCATCAGTGCAACCGTCCAAAACGATCTCGCTCCGCTCTGGTATTATTGTTTCCACCGGAAGTAGGACTCGAATCCTTAGATTCTTTTCACGATGTAAAACAACTTCCTCATCGTCTATCCTCAGAACTCCCTGCTTAAAGCTTAACTCGAAGCCCTTGGTGTCCATTATGTCCGTCCCGATGATCACCTCATCCTCAATCTCAGCCACTATCACAGGATGATCAAACGTGGCTTTTCCGATGGTAAACGTGACGTTTGTTTCACCATGCACTTTTGCTTTATCTCCCGTTGCTGTACGTAGACGCCATTTTGATTGCTGAACTTTAGCTGCGGATTTTACTATGTCGGGCCTTATGATTGTCTTCGTCGCACCCGTATCCAGTAGCACAGTGCGGAGGGTTCCATCCACACACGCGTCGACGAAAACACTGTTGGCATGGTGTTGCAGTGATGAGACCTGGGCGGTATTTACTGGGGCTTGCCGGATACAGGTCGACGATCGCCCCTTCGCATCGACCTTCTTTAGTTTTCCGGATTGGCGGGAGCGGAACTGACGCCTTCTGGGCAGCGTCTTCTTATGTGGCCTATCTTGCCACATTTCCAGCACTCCAACTTCCGATCCGGGCGGCTACGTTCCCCATTGACCTCCCTGACGATCCGCTTGACTGACTCCTCGAAGTCGTCCTCTCCTGGAATCACCTGCCGGACACGAGCTTGGACTCTGTTCGTGTTCTTGGCAGCTTCGAATTCAAGGGCCCGTGTTAGTGCATCAACTAGCTTAGGTGGATGTGCTAGTAGTAAGGCCTGCCTCATCTCCCCATCGCGGAGTCCATCCAGAAATGCTTGAACTGCCAAACGTTCCATGATCCTTTCCTGGACATCTGGATATGCCAGTCGAACCAGACGTGCAACATCTGCTTCAAATTCCTGTAAAGACTCCCCTGACTTCTGGCACGATTTTTTAACTGAGTGTGGTAGACGTGTTCCAGGTGTGACTGGCCATAACGCATCTCCAAGTGTTTCACCAGGTGGTCGTAGACTTCTTGCTCTTCCGGGGACATTCTTTGCAGGATGGCAGCGGCATCTCCTCTCAAGGCCAACGTAAGGGCAGTTGCCTTCTCCCTGGATGACCAACCGTTCGCTTTTGCAGCCGCTTCAAACTGACGCTGATAAACATTCCATGACGTTGAGCCATCAAATTGAGGCGGTTTGAGGCGCGTCAGCCCAACAGATCCCGGATTGGCACTAACTTCGCTCTTGTTGTCCATTGCCGAGGATTGACCGGGTAGCTCATCGAAGGTGTTGATGTTCATTGTCGTGATTTTGTTCTGAACTTCCTGAATCCTGCCTTCCATTAAAAGAATTCGCTGTTCCAGTGTAGAAGATTTTTTTAGAATTTCGTCTTGTAACTCCCTTTTTAGGTTGGCATTGTTTTCCAACATTTTCCTTTCCAACCTGACAGAATTCTCTTCCAGCTTTTCCCCAAGCTCGCTTTTTAAACTGGTAATAAGTGTGGCAGAATTTCCTAATAATTCATTTTTCAAACCTTGCAGCATTTGACCGACATCACTCGCCCCTGCGAAAACAAAGTTGTCCGGATCACCGCCTTCTTCAATTAATGCTTTACGAAGCCGCTCCTGCAAGTCCGCTTTTTTTCCCGTCGTATCGCAGTCTCTTTCCTCTAGCTCCCTTTTCAGCTCATTAACCTTTAAGTCCACTAGTTTTGTCATTTTCACACACCCAAAAGTCCGACTTATTTCAGTTTACTATTTTTTTTTTTTTTTTTTTAAATTTTCACTAATGTCCAGTTGACTGTCGTTCAATTCACACCCCACACCTGACACCAATTGTCGCGTTTTTAACGTTCGTTGCGGTGTGTATTAAAACACTTGATACGAAAAAGCAGTCAACTAAATTTATTGCACACACTTGATAGCTGTTATTAAACACTGTAAGACCTATTGAAAAATGTACATCCTAAACATTTATTTATGTCGCATTTATTTTACTCGACGTCGCGCCAATGTTCTCACTGCCCCTCCTAGCGGCCGCGGGTTCCTTATATATGCGGTGGACCTTCTCCGTTCCACTAGAACGTTCGGGATTCGCACTCGCTGGTCGCTTCTCGGCGGGTCGAGTCGTTTCGAGAATAGTGTAGAACTTCTCGCATATTCTCGCTGTTAAGATCGTCACACTATTATTCAGAAGGTGTTAATAAGCGTTTTACAAAATATATTATCGAATTATTTGAGGTAGTCATTCAATTTCTTTCTTAACTGTTAGGTATGTGCGAATATCAACCTACGTACATACCATTCTGTTTTTACTTTATTTTGCTTACAGTATATCCCAGTTTAACTAATATATATGTATATATATTTCTTTTAACTATTAGTTATGTTCGAATATCAACCTACGTACATACCATCCTCTTTTTACCTTATTTTGCTTACAGTGTATCTCAGTTTAACTAATATATAATAAAGAAAAGAACTACGATCATTCGAATTTATTACAATTTTTCATAAAATTCAACAATAGTTCTTATATTTGTCGGGTGTTTATTCGTATTACACAGAAAAATTTGTTCCACAATTCTAAATCAACTCTAAAACTTTTTATCGATCTTTTTGAAGATCGAAGTAAAAATTGAAGGCAAGCATTTTCGAAAGGCTCCATCCAAGTCTCATAATTATTTTGGCATTTTATCGATTTTCTTTAAACCGAATGTAACCCTTGTGGGTGATTTTAAATATTGACTCGTTATTTCAATGAACCCTGTAATATTTTTGACAGTTTTAAAAAGAGTTCAGTTGTTAAGTGGTCGACAAGAATTATACTTCATTCAGCCACCGTAATTGAACAATTTTTTAGGGTTCGTTATAATAAACCTTTATGTGTGCATTGTAAATTTTATAGCGAAATGCTTATAAAGCTTTAAATGCCACGAAGGACGTGCCCCAGGTATCTTGTAAACCGCTGGATCAAAAATTTTTTTGGAAAATATCGCTTGGTTTAATAGTAAAAATTTTTTTACGCTTTGATAGTTCACATGGTAACTAATATTCATTGATTTCTATCCAAATGTAAGCCTTCGAATAGATATCATTTAAAATGCAGCACCGATAATTCAGTTCTAAATCGGATAAATGGTAAGAAAAAAATATTTTATTTTTTATTTATAAATTCGTATGTAGAAGAACGGGAAATCGAGCTTCCCGCTCACTGTGGCTCTCTTATATTTTGTGCCCTCTTTTCTGAATACTTAAAAACGATCTGGCCATAATGTCCTTCTAGTTTTCCCAAAAAATAATTTTGCTAGCTTCTAAATAACAAATTGACAATTTTCCATTTCAAGAATGGAGCAGGGATTTGAGAAAACTTTACTGCAGTCTGTCTCATAAATATTAAGTTCAAAAAATAAAAAATCACTTTTTGAATTCTCGATAGAAAATCAATATAATATTTTAATGCATTTTTATGTTGAGTTAAATATTTGTTTATTTAAATTTTGCCGAAAAATTTGTGGTTTGAAATGATTTAAGCAAAATTTAGTGAAAAATGAAATGATCTCTCAAATCAAAAGTATTAGTCACCATTATCATCGAAGGAGTGTCGTAAAGAGATTAAAGCAGTTTGAAGCAGGTTACTTACTTGCCCAAACAATCATAAGGACTTGTGCTATGACATTTCATTTTTCACTAGAACAGGTATAAAAATACTTACAATGTTTTAAGTTTGCTCAATGGTTTCATTATTTCCGGATCCAGGCTTCGGAATTCATTTCTTTCCAAATTTCTGCAACAAATATGAAGAGTAACAAATTGTTGAAACAAAAAAAAAATGAAAAAGAACATGAATACTTACAACGTTTCGAGATTAGGGACGTCCTGAAAAACTTTCACTTCCAAGAGCGAAATGGAATTATCATCCAGAGTTCTGAAATGACATGATATTTTAATTTCTGTTCAACAATACATTTCATTAAATAACTAATTTTGATTTGATGTTGTTCAATTTTACTTACAGTGCTTTTAAAAGTTTTAATTTGTAGAAAACTTCATTGGACAACTTCTTTAATTTGTTATTAGACAGGTACCTGAAACAATAGCTTGTGGTATTAAATCTGATTAATAAAGCGTTGTAGTAACAATAATAAATTTACTTTCATCAACCTTACTCTAATTTCTAGTTAATTTATTGAACCAGACATTTTACGTTATTCTCACAAAGCTTTAGTTTTCAGTCGAAGAGATTTTTAATAATGTACATTCTGGTTACTTACAACCTCCCACTAACACGTTGGTTCAATAATTTATGTAGGGTTACGTTTTCAAAAACTTTCTCATGAACCTGTTTCACTGAACATTTCATAAATCTAAAACCCTGCCGTCGCTCAAGTTCACAAGTACTTAACGTATTACAATAATCCCATATTCGCTTTCTGTGTAATGCCACGTATGAAATTTTGAAACCTCGTTCGGAGAAACAGTGTGGGGAAATAGGGAAAATTTTCCTTCGACGTTCGGAAAACTACGAGGAGTGAGAATGCGAGTGAACCAGTGAAACCCGCGACAACGTTTGAAGGTAATAAAAAAGTAAAAGCATGAGCGAAGTGTATGGAATTGATTGTTTATTTTGATGGATTCGTAGGAAATACGGAGTGAATGAGAACTCCACGTGTCGGCGACACTTTCTGGAAAGTGTATCGAGAAAAGAGGAAATGCATGGTATTGGAATCAATATAAATTCGCAACGTTCAGTAAAGAGAGTGTATAATTTCAAATTTTTATTATCTTATAGGTACTATTTATGTCGAACCTGGATGAAACAACAAAAACCAGCAGAATGAAGAAATGGTGGATGTACAGGCATCTTTTAAAATTGGCAAGCAGGAAACCCCAATAAGTCGTTTAGATATAGTGATGAGTGATCATGCAGAATTAACTGAGAGAACCAATTTTTTTTTACTGTATACGAAGTCATAAGAATCTTAGATCACGTCAAATCAATGGGAGAAAATTATGGCCTTAACAGCAACAACAAAAAAAATCAAAACCATGATTGTCTCCAAGACATCTAAGCATTCGCCCATGGCTATTAACGTGAATTACAACACCATCGAAAACATCGAGAAATTTAAATTTGATTGGAAAAAATTCATTGATGGACTGATAAAGCAATATCACAATAAAACAATTTCCACGTTTGATAATGTAAAATGCCCATCACATTATAATTCAATAGATTTGTAAATAAATCAGTAATATTTATTTACATAGTGTAATATAGAATACCATAATATACATTATTTGATATCTTTACTATATATATTATAATTGTATAGGAATTAGTATTTGGAAATAAATTGTATGTAATATTTTATCTCTGCATTTTATTCGAAATAATTAAGTGCAGTATACAAATAAGTTTTTGTATTTAATAACAAGCTAATAACGATTCGGTTGTTTTGGGCTATGGTATTAGAGAGAGAGAGCATATCAAAGCTTTGGCCGTTTTGGACCATGATAAAAATGAACCACTATTTGTATCGCCGTTTTGGTATACGTCCCTAAAGACATACCTTGCCTATATGAACTTATCTCTTCAAGTGGCTTAGGACTCCTCCTCTCATTAACCGCTAGTCTGGCTGGTGCCTACGAAAACCGACCTCGCTAGTGTTTTAGCAATTTTAATATCTTGAATATATCGAGCTTTTCTTTTCTTGTAAAGGTTTTTTCGAAACACGGTACTATAAAAGAATATAATCCTTTATAATAATGGCGCTTGCCGTATGGATGGGTACAGGTGGCATATTTTCTTTTCCTCTTTCCGTCATTAATTGTAGGGGACTATCGCGTGCTCTTTCTTATATACTCGATAAAACACGAATAGCTTCTGGTTTTCCTGAATGTGCTGCATGTATGTGTCCGGTAACGATCTTTGCTACATTTGTAGTTCTACTGATAGTTCACACTCTTCCATTGCATTGACCCCGTATTTCATACACCTATGTTGCATGTTAGCTATTGGTGTATGTATGGGAAACTTATTCTAAGCAAACTACCCAAGCAATAATATCACCGTAATTTGTTGGTTTTCCCAATTCAAAAGTTGACCAGAACAAAATCACGACTTATTTAAACAGATAAGTGTCAAAGAAGACGAACTAAAAACTACATTATAAGAGTTTATGAGATGATTTTTTAATGAAGTCATTGTATTTAGGTGAAAACCGGTGCCGGACGTAAAACGCGGGGTGCGAATCGGCGGAGGCGAAACGGTTTGGGCGCAAGGTATAAAATGTATTCATTTATTTGATTGTTTTGAACCTTCTTAGTTATTGCGTAAATAAATATGCTTTCAAAAAATATCAAGTGAGTTCCACCTCACAATATTTTAAATATCGTCATCAAAATAAAGTGAAGATGCAGAAACAGTCGCCATTTTTTATTCATTTTACAATTGACTGACTGTGTTTGGTACAAAATTTTACAAAATTGGAATATCCACGCGCACTTTGTCCTCTATTTAAAAAATGGTTATTTCTAGAATTGTTATTAAAATGCAATACAAAACTAACATTGCTGTAATTAGAAAATCCTATTCCTAAATTGGATGACTATAATTAAAAGATTCGATAGCACTATTACTAAATAACAAATGATTAAAAACAGATCTAAGGATCAAAAAATACCCAAACAATATAAAATTATCGATTATTAGGATCTTTCCGAACCAAGTCGATTTCCAAAAAGAAACACGTTATTTTATCGACGCACGGTTTATGTATATATGTAAATTGTAGATATCTTAGATACATATGCACATTTCACGAATCCATTTTTTTGAACATTAGTACTCCGTGTGATAAATACGGGTAATGCTCACCCGTTTTGAAACTAAAATGAAACAGGTCACAAGCAGGTAGATTACAGTTAATTTGAATATATTATACATTGCATATATCAAGTTTATTTGGACGCATACGAATTCCTTTTGGTTGTAAAACTTCCCACCTGTAGGACCCTTTTGAACCAAGGAATTCCTCTTAGATTACAGCCCAGGCTCATTATAACCAACAAGTGATAAGATGTAGGAAAACACTCAAAAGGAGAATTAACCATGACTGGAATTTTTTTTGGATAATTTAACACTTTAATTTAGTAATTAAATTAACAATATATTTTTGTTAATAATTAAATATAAAAATTGGGAAATGACTGGAAATCTTTTTCGATTTGTCAAACAATTATATTCAAAAATTTTATTTAATTCCTTAATTAAACTAAAAATCCAATAACGTTTGAATCACATATAAAAATTATAATAATATAAATGTATTATTTATTGATTTAATTGATGGGACTCTAGATCTTTTTAAATTTTTACAAAATAGTTCTTGAGTCCGTGTTATATTATATTGTTTAAAATAAATCATAATCCTGGGCATTACAGAAGTTGTAACACATCTTTACGATATTTTTTATAGGACCGTGTGGTTATCTTTATAATATGTTAATGAAGCAATTAACAAAATGACAATATGTACGTGACTTAAGTGATTAACGATGGCAAATATTTCAAAACGTATTGGGTTGGTGCGTAATGCAAACAACCAACCACCATTTTTATTATAGCTACATTATAAACACCAGTGCGTAACCATGCGTCAGATCACTAGGTCCGGAACGTCCAATCCGCAATCATGATATTTGCCGCTTCGTTTTTGGTACTAGTACTTGGTACCATAGTTGGTTAGTAGACATAAGGGAGAGCATTACTTCGTCACTTGACTACTTTTTTTACAGATGCGCAAGTAGAGACATTCCCGCCGGCCGCAACAATTCCAGATTCTACCATCGTTACGACTGTCGTGGATGGAGTAGTGGAGGAGGTCGTGGAGCCGGAATTTACATGCTGGAATTGTCAAGGAGGACCATTATCATATTGCGGACAGGCATCCGTGACTTTCGCCACCAGCTGTACCGGAGTTAATGCCCAGTGCTACCAGGCATTCATCGGTTACAACAGTAAGGATATTCTTTTACAGCTAGGGCAATTACGAAACTGCGAATATGAGTGATTCCATTGTTAGCGATTATACGTTAATGGGATAGGCTTCATTATGTGTCTTATGTCTCTTCTTATGTGTCAAATGTCTTATACTTTATTGGTAAAATGAGGGCTCCAAATTGTGTTATTTGTAAATAGTTTTGGATAGCTACAGCAGACAAAAGCTATCAAAGTTTTGCATTTTAGCTATTTTCAGAAAATTTCAAAATTATTAAACCGTTGGCGTTAATTAAAGTGTAGGAGTTGTCCAAGAACTGTCAAAAACAAGAAAAGAATCCACTCTTCTTAAATATATGTCATAGTAAAAAAATTCCAAGTACAGATTTAAAATTAGCAGTATAGCATAGAATCCCTAGATTACTTATTTATTTCAGCATTATCATTTCTTTTAATAGTTAGTACCTTTGCTTGTTTTGCTAGTAGTCGATTTCAGAATGTGATCACGCATACCTTTTCACTGTACATTACGACCGACAGTCTATTTTCTATAGTCTATAGATTCTAGAAGGGTAGTGTATAGAGTACATAGATACGAGACAAATACAGGGTAACAGGTTACTGCGTATTATGTGCAACCTGCAGCATATGTGAAAATGATTACTTTTACACTGTTATATTTAGGATGGCCATAGTTCAAAGAGCCAAGCAATTATTATAATGGAAATTAGTCATGTCTTAATAGCAATGTTGTTAGTTCCGGAGCGCGAGGCAATGATATAAATTTTGCCCTCAATTCTCAATAATAAGGATGTGCGTTGATAAGGCTTGTCCGTAGGCTTTCATTTCCTCTTTGTTTCAATGTACCTAAAGCAAAATCTGAATATAGATAAATTAGCAATGGTGAGAGAACACAACCGTGTCTTATATGTCTTATCTTATTTTCTAATATTTATATCGATTTGGTCTAGGCCTTTTTTATTAAGACGTTTAACCAGACGCTTATGGTTTATCATATCAAAGCCTTTCTCGAAATCTATGAGGCAGATGAACACATCTTTCTATTGGTCTCTACGTTTTTTTCATTAGGGCCTGAAATTCAAATAAGGTTTTCTTGTGTCGAGATCGTCTCTGAAATCAATCTGTTCAACAACATCCATTTTGTATTTTCTATATATACGTTTATGAATATATGAATGAATATATGAATAAACTCTCAGTAAAGAGTATTGTCATATTGGAGATCAGACTAATTCGCCTATATTCATCGCACCATTTAGGATTTTTAGTTTTGCACACGGAGTGCAAACATTCTTTTTAAAATCACTGTGGGGTTTAACTCATTAAATAGCTCCACCAAGGTTTAAAATGAAAATGAAATTATTTGGAAACAATCGATATTTTGGTTAGCACCAATTTTAGAAAGGTTGCAGAAGAAGCTGTGGAATATTCTTTATAGATTTTGGAAGTTTTCAATCTTTAAAATAAAAAATGAAATGTGTGAGTTTTCCATAAACCTTTTAGAATTCAATTCTGAACCCATTCTGTCTTTTCGAGATTCATAAAAAACCTTTAGGGTTTTCTTTGGCGTGATTTAGGGATTCTATTGCTTTAGATGATAAGAAATATTTAGATAGATGATTTATTTTTAGATGATAAGAAAGGTTCTAGAACCTAGCCAGAATCATTAGGGAAATCTTGACGTTTCTCTGTGGTCACCGGTGAATGTAACAGTTTCAAAATTTGCATAAACCATTTAGATTCGATTTTAAGGCATTGTCGACAAGTTAAATTTTCTGGAAACGCCTCTAATCTTTGTAGCAGATTTTTTAATATCTTAAATTAAAATGGAATTGTTTGAACTTTTTTTAGGGCTTCTAGGGTGAATTAAAAAGCGATCTAAAGTCTAATCCAAAATTATAAAGAATACTCCAGAGTATTTCATGGGTACAATTCATATTATGTAGTATTTCAAATCAATATGAAAACGTCTCTAGATTTTGCTTATATCCTACTTCCGGATTCAATGTTAAAACTATTCTACCCTTTCAAATTTCTAAAGAAATCAGTGGCATATTTATTGGAGTGCCGATCCAGAAGGGGATCTAGTCTCAGGCCCGATCCTGTGTTATTACACCACTGTGAGAATTGTTAACCCAAGGGAGCTCTACAGAAGACAAGAAAATGAATTTTAAATAAAGCCTTGCAAACTTTTAATTTCAGTTTAAAAACCGGGTAACTGTTCAAGGAATGAAAGAGAAATTCAGAAAAAATTATGAGGAATGGTTTGAATGAACTATTGAAATCAAATAATCTATTGCTCCAATAGACATATTTATAGGAGTCAGTTAATAAACACCGACACACCTATGAGGAGAATGTACAAGCCCCAGACAAAAGGAATAATGAACAAATTACAAACATACCAACTAGACTAATAAATACCAACAAAATACTCAAATATTTAGCAAAAGCATCAGTTACTTCAGGAAGTTTCGTGCTGAGGAAAAATAGTGTGTGATTAAGAATGGTTTTAGATAGAGTTTGAAAGTTCTAACTATTCTTCACGATTTTTCGTCTAAAGGTTATTTATTATCATAATTTGAACTTACACAATTTGGTGAAAATTTAAAAAATCGCAAAAGAAAACGGGGGATACCGAAAATAATCTCTGGTTAGTATGTGATTTTTTTTTAAGTATGGCGGTATTCTTAAATACATTGATATATAGTTCAAAAATATATTATGTCATAAAATATGAGTTAAGATATCATTTTTAATAAAATAAGCCTTACATGAATTTCGTTGAATGACTTATGAAAATTGGAAAATAGAAGTAAAGACACCCAGTCTTCATGTGGAAGTGAATTATACATAATTATTATGACTGAAGCTCTGCTTAAGATGAATAGAAAGTTTTGCTAAAATTGAATTACATAGGTCTAATTCAAGGTAGATTGATTGGTGCTTTACATACATTGTTTAGTACGTGCCATAAGTCTTTATTCACAAAATTGAGAAAACGTTAATCTAGTAGAGAGTTTGAGTGAGATATGATTCTAGTATGTTGTGAAACAGTGAAGCAAGTTAAAAAGAATAGTTTTTGGTTGTATTAACAATCGAAAATAAAGTCACCACAGTATATATCTGACATTAGGTTGATATATGAATTCTAGTACGGTTGCTAATAGATTAAAGAAAAAGAAGCAAACGCCTGAGGGGGATTTGTAGCAATTTAATATTTTCATCACTTGTTTGTGAAACTTACAGCGAACTGTATTTTGTAGACTTTAATGCGCCTTTCACTATACCCTGTCTCTGCAATACCCATAAAAAGTAAAAATTGGAACTGTTGAGTTTCATTATCCGTGAGATCTATTTTGTTATACTTTAAGGTGTTTCAGGCAATCAGGCAAGTTGTTGTATTCGTTCAGTTTTGGATACGTGTAAAACTGCCTTCCTTAGTACACCTTTGATGGAAAGATTCTTGGTTCTATCAACCATTAAAGGTTTACTGCGAGACTTGTTTCGTTGACAGATAATGAAACATTTTTCCTTGCTGGATTTATTTATATATATATATATATATATATATATATATATATATATATATACATATACATATACATATAAACGCGTCTAGCGACTAAAGTATGCTGGTGATCAATTGAAAGCTATAAATTGCATATGTGTGATGAATTATGAAGACGGTAAATTGCTAGCGATAAATTGCTGGAGGAAACTTGTTGGCGGTGAGTTGTAGGCGGTAAATTTTTTTTAAACCGTTTCGAAACCTCTTATCTACTACAAAAATTTGTAGGGTTAATAGTGCTACAATGTTCAAGTCATCAAATCGTCACTGAAATCAACGATAATATTTGGAATATATCTTTCCGTTAATAGCCTTCGTGGCATCTCATTTAAGATATTTTCTTGAAATAATATATCTCAATCCATCTCACTTAAAATTCGTTAGATATTATCTGTTTATTCCAGATATTAATAATTTTATGTTACAAATGTTTTTGTTATTGCTGAACTGTTTCTCCAGATTTTCATTGCAGCTTTTATTCCAACACCTAATTTTAGAATTGGTTTCGTTTCCATTTAAATATTTATATTGTTCTTCTAAATTTATGTCCCCAACTTGGTTGTAAAATGATCGTAAAAATAAGTTATGTAAGATGATATTTTGAAAAAATGTTTATTATTAAATGTTGCCCTTCTTCCCAATATTTCTAAAAAAATGTTAGCTTTGGCAGCAGCAAACATAAAAAGTTTTCAAATTGTTATGTAAGTAATTCTCTGTTTAAACTTATTAAGCTTTGATTTTTGACGTCAATATTTTTGGCCCTAATACCATTATAATTAGGTTCACTATTTCTATAATCACTAATGGTATGGATTAATCATGGTTTTTCCTTATTCCTTAAAGAAATCTCCGGATAATCGCTTAATTATAGAAGCAAAATACATCTATAGTCATCTATTTTTCGTCTTCTATTTCTCGATGATAATTATATTTCCACTTCTAGGGAAGGCATTAAACCTAGTGGTCAGAGGATGCTGGGTGCCGACAACCAACGTTACGAACTTCTGCGATTCTTTCGCTGAAACCAACGATCCGGATCTAGCCGAGTTGTTAGCCTGCGAGACTTGCACCGGAGACCTATGCAACGGTTCTAATACCTTCTACAACACCACCGGACTCTACGTCGATGGGGCGTGTGATCAAACCCAACAACTTTAAGAGCATCATTTAAATAAAGCTACACATACACACACGTATATTTTGTTTTATTTATATGCGAAAATATTACAGCTGGAAAAGAAATTGAAAAAGAAAGTATAGTTGATAGAAATATATAGTTTACTATTTAACAGATGCCCAGACTCTCGAAAAACTGGAGAGTGCGAAATTGACGTTTCGAAATCATATTGTGCTCATTTAGTGTTGGCAACACGAACATCACGTAACTGTCGCCCCACTGAATAACTCTTCGAAAGTGCAACTCCCTATGGGCGTTCAAATAAGCAATATAATTAATTTTATTGGATTATTAAGAAAGGTGGGCCCTGTCGGGAAAACTAAACGCGTAATACAAAGTATTAGTGTGTTGCATTTATTCTATTCTGAAATCTATTTCTGAACTTACGAACTCGACAAGAAGAAATCGTCACACCGGGTGTGCATTAAGCGCTAGATGGTTAGAATACCTCAAAAGTTCGAAAAATGTTTTGTAGCAGTTTAGACCAAATCGATGTACAAAACTTGAATGCTTGAATTAACGTTTACACGTTTACAAGTACACTTTGTTTATCACGTAACGCCCCTCGTTTCTTAGTACCTCTTTTTTACCTCGTTTACCTTAGTACCTCGTTTCTTTCTTATCCATTTTGACGGGGCGTTTCTACAGAGAGCAAAGAATTTCAAGACACCGTATACAGCTATAAGGGCGGGGTAATCTTAATAGTTGAAATGAGCAACAGATATCTTCATCCTTGTTCAATAATTTATGGGCAACTTCTCCATCTGAAAACGACTCGATTGTAAATTGTTCAATTTTTCCCTGGTCGGAAATTGTCCACCGTGCAAGGAAGATCGGATTATTTTGTAATACCTTGTTTATCGTTTGTTTCTTCTTTCAATATAATTATTCATTTAAGAATTCCTGAGTTTTATTCCAAAATCCAACAATAAATTACAAACTCAGATATCGCATTACAGATAACGAGAAGAACAGACTTCATTGGAAATGAGTTTTTGGTAGGTACAAACTGTTCATGTAAATCTTAAGTTTTATCACATGGGAACTCTAATGAGCAATTCGTTCAAGCCGGACGACACTAAAATTAGAAAAACTAATTTTCCTTTCATCACTTTTACGAAAGGTAACCTATTGTTATCAATACGAACAAAAAAAAATAAAAGGTACAACTAAATTCAATGATTTAACAGAAAATTATAGATCTCGCTTACAGATAGAGTAGCTGGTTTAAATTCGAGAACGTTCCCTTTTCCAGGCTCTCGATTTGATTTTCTGTCACTGACAAAGTGGTGAGTGCCAGTTTAGGGAAACTCGAAGACTCGATGCGTTTAATTTTGTTATCTTGAAGTATTCTGGAAGAAAAATCAACAATTATTGTTAATAATCGTGACCTATATATCAAAGACTTAACAGCTAAGTGGTTACTTTGATAATGGATTAATAATGGGTTCATAAGCCAAAAAAGAGGCAGTCGCTGGGAACATTTGGATATAAAGTAAAAATAAGATTACTCCAATTTTAAATAATAAATTATAAATAGTCGTAATCAACAAATATTTTGTATTTTTAAAATGGGCTGTTAATTTTAGTAAACCTTTTATTTGGTATTTATTATTAAATAAGTTTTCTTACTTTGGGAAGAGCTAAATAATTAATTAAGTGTTTGAAGTTTTACCTGAAATTAATGTCGTGCTGACCTCTTCAAATATTGTAAGTACATTGGGAAAGTTACCAAAATCATCAATTGCCGCAAAAAATTAGAAAGGGTAATATTCAAAAATGTTAGCTTGCCTGTAAAAATTTCACATAAATTTTCAATTAACTTCTCATCAGGATAATAACCTCAGAAATTGTAAATCAATTTGTAATAAATATCAAAATTAAGAAACACTATCTGATTTCTCATCAACAGCGTCACAAGCATTGACAAAAAAAAGTTAATCGAATTTTGCTGGAGATATATTGCGCAATTTGATAAAGTCGTAAATGTAATTTTACCATTAATAAGCGCAAAATAACGAGAGAAACAGTAACGCCCATTTTGAAAAATAATTATTGCGTAGAGGGAGAAGAAAAATGTATGATCTCTTAATATATCAAAAAATATAATTAGCTTACTAGAGTAATGATCTTACATTAAAACTTACAGTATTTTCAGATTCAGCAGTGGCTCTAGAAATCTTCCATCAATTGTCGTAAGGCTGTTACCTCTCAAGTCCCTAAAAAAAGACAAGTTTAAAAACTTTTGTAATGAACGTTTCCCCCTAATGCAACACACTTCAACCAACCCTTCATTTGTCATGTTTCCAATTTTCACCTAACTTTGTTATCATGTTATCGGTTTTCTTGGAGTTTTCTCTTAAGAGCTTCTCAAAAATTGAATCATATTTGATACAGTCGTCTGGAATAACTCACATGTGTTATGCCGCAGGAAAAATAACTATTACCATTGCGGCAAATGATACCTGAATTGCTCGTACAGGAAACAAAGGAAGCAAATTAATCATTCAGTTCTAACACTGTCGGGATAACTATTAAATAATCCGGATATTACGGTAAACACCATACTGGAAAATGATGGACCATCGTTTCAATTAAAACCGGGCTGTGGTACATTGTCTAGTTAGTTTGATGGTCTTATGTAAGTGAATAGAGTGAACGTTATTAGCTACAAATTAGAACTTCGCCTTTGGGAATTACACATTATTGGGAAGTGTATCAAGGTCTCAGAGGAATTAGTTAAATTGGAGTTAATTGGATATTGTTATTTTGGAGATTTAAAGCATTCACAAAATGGAATTGATGTGATTTAATGTGTTTTTGCAAATTTAGAGTAAAAGCGCGTTATTTTTTAAAAACCCATAAAATGTGTATCCATCTTATGAAATCATATAAATTCATTAATGTTACAATCTTTAGTAAAATTAGTTTTGTGAAATTAGACAGTTTTGTCAATGTTAAGAAGCTTCGTAAATTTAAGTGTTAAGATATGAACTGAAATATTTTTTTTCATTTATTACTTATTATAATATGAGACAGTTAGAATCACATAAAATTTGTGAAGTTACACAGTTTTGCCGATTTTACAAATCATTTTGTAATGACACAAAACTTATTTTATGATATCGCGAAATGGTTTTAAATCCAGGGCATATACTTTGTAATTTTATAAAATACGTTAATGATTTTAACTGACGCATTTTTATTTCCTATAAAGTATGTTGTGATTTCACAAAACACATTTAAAAATTTTACTTACCCCATTTTGTAAATACACAACTCTAATTTTATAACTTTACTGGATGTTTTGGATAATTTTCAAGACATATATTGTATGCATAAGTTACATTTTTAATTCCATGTAACGATTTTGTAATTTTACTGAACACCTTTCGCAATTTTCAAAATATGTATTAAAGTTTTCCATAGTACATTTTGTACTTTTACACAAAACAGATTTATCTTAATAAAAAAACACAATAGTTTGATTCTACAATTTTTTCTTGTAAATTCATAGAATTGTGTTATGAAATTTTTTGAGGTAAAAAACTTCAAGAGATTTTGTGTAGAATTATATTCCTCCTTCCAATTCTTACTGTGACAACAGCTTGACAAATATCGATGGAGCCAATCTTCGCTTCATAGGCATCAGCTACATGTATTTTATTTATACTAAAGTAACACTCATATTACACTCATTTAGTCTATGACATTCTACGTCAACAAATTTTAATCAATAAAGATCTGCTTAGCTGGTGGTTTGCTACAGATGTTTCAAATTTCTATAAAACTGGTTTAACTTGAACGAGGAAGAAGCGAAAAAGGGCTATGGTTATGTATTTCTTTTGGGTCACGATTAAGAGTGGTGGAGCATCGACTACTAGCACTAATAGGGGTCCACCCTCTAGTTAGCATTTACATACTAATATAAATAAAAAATAAATATATGACAAAAGAAAATATAACAATGTGAGTAATCATTTTCAGGCCATGCAAGATGTGTTTCTGCCTAAAATGGCTACATCACTGGCTCTTTAAGGAATAGGGAAAAACAAGAGAAGGTAAGCTTAGCTAGCACATTATTTAATATAACACTACCCCGTTTGTTCTTTCCTCGTCACCAACAGATCTACTGGGAATTTGCCAAGATTGAGGTATATATTTTCGAGTAGTAAAAATCTTAAAAATAAAGAATTCCTCCAAAAATATTATTCAGGAAAGTCACACAATACCTGAGATATGAATAAAAAGTTATTAAATTTGTTCAATTGCAATAGTAAAGTTGTGTGAAAGTTGTGTGTCATTTTCACAAAATAGGGTAGTTAATGTGAAAGAATTCACATTATAAATGATAAATTTGAACAATATATACTCAATTTTTTAATAGTTTAAGCAGTAATAATATGATATTCTTGAATATCTTCGGAGATAATGTTCGGATTAATTTAAGTTTTTGGTCGAGTTAATCGATAATTTCCATTCAAGATTCCTGCGCATGTTTTGCCGTACACTACACAAAACATGTTCTGTGTATATACACATGCGGTCTCCTGCTTATTTTTATTTGGTGTCTCAAACTAGCTGCTCTAACCTAACCTAGATCTGTGCATCTGCTTTCAAGAATGGCTTCAAACGAAAAATTTGTAGATTACTCTCAGTTTTGAAAATAGTGGACTTAATATTAAGGGAAACTATTTACTGACTCGGATGTTTAATATTTATCATGAATTAAGAATAGAAGATCGATTTGTAATACAAAATATTACTATTCCACTCCGTTACATAAATACAACCCAACCAAATTGTAGGAACGCAAAAACTAACATGAGACATGCACAAAACAAATATACTCAATTAACTATCAGGTAACCTGAAAATACGAAAGATCAGTAACTACCCGGGCGATATACCCGCGAATCCTGATCCCCGACCCCGCTGACGGCTCCCGATCCCTGATCCCCTGATACCCCCGATCGCTGACGAAGCATTATATATATATTAAAATATTGCAAGGATAATAATTTATCTTAGTATTTTTATAGTTATATCAATTAATCCGACCTGGTCCCTAAGACAATCATTACATGGCGAGCCTGCCAAACGAGAACAGACATCAATTAAAACGGTGTAGTTCGTGTTACACTACGGTACAGTGTGAGTGCACTATTGGTTCAGCGTATAGTGTAGAACAGTTTCAGCCTTATAAACATGGTCCAATAATCCAAAATGGCGGGAATCACCCAATCGAAGGAAATAGTCGAACTGGTAGTAGTAACGTTGGTAGCACTAGGAATTATATACTTCTGCAACAAGAAAGGTAAAGAAAGACTGGAACGGAAAATTCGACGGGAAATCGCCGCCAGAAGAGAAATGATAGAGGACTAACACCCAGGCAAAGATTCAATCCGGTAGGGTCTAGTGGCTAAGAAGAAGGTGGTGCAGTGGCATAATAACGGTGAGTTTCTTTCGCTTCCATGATTTCTATCAACTCTGCAAACCAGACATTGCCATTACAAAATTTAGGTATAGCCGAGTAAAATAAAGTTATAGATTAAAATTAAGCACTGGATATTAAAGTATTAAAATCTAGGTAAATATGGTTATTACAAAAATTTTTCAATTACAATTCCAATTATAAATTTATCAATATTTATTAAATCCGATACGATTCAAAAGTCGAAACTAACAAATTAATATAACTGCGTTAAAGCGTAGGGTAGACTGGGTACGGTTGTGCCAGGGTACGGTAGTGACAGTCGCCATAATAGCAAAACTATACGGAATGCAGGAAAGTGTGCAAGGGAAAAGAGAAGCAGCATGCATGCCTAAACGTTGTCCCCAGGTTGCGTCAGCCAGGGTGCGACAGTAACGTAAGCAGGAGTCTACATTGCTTTTTAACAGTCCAAAATAAATTTTGTTGTTTAATTTCTTTTAATATTTACTGTTATTTGTGTACAGGTAGGTTATATCATATACTTTTTACTTATACTTTTACTTTATACATTACTCGGCCTAGTCATGACGGTTGTTTATTTTCGAAAGAGTGCGTTGGGTACGGTTGTGACATATATTTTTTTTTAATTTTTGCTTTTGGATGCTCAGAAACTGTTTGCGAATGACGTAAAGAGCGCGGTCTGATGTAAGTAAATATGAACATGCTTACGAAGAAGTGAAACGCGAGACTTCTTCACGTAGATCTGTGGAAATGCATGACTAGAACAAAAAAATCAACCATTTACACAGACACCCCAGAGAAAGAGGCAGTTAGGAAAAAACACGAAGAAAAAGAATAACGTTTGAAGGCTAAGCAGGTAAAGAGAAGCTTAGCTGAGGTAAAACAAAATAAGAAAGGGAAAGTAAAAGAAAAAGTCAATACCATGAGAAGAAATACTTCAGAATCGTCACCAGATGAAGAAGAGTATTTCTGTCTGGTTTGTGTAAGCGCATATTCTGAAAGTAGAGCTGGCGAAAAATGGATCAAGTAACAAGGGACATGTGGACTCTGGGCCCACGTAGAGTGCGCAGATGATAATTACCATTACATTTGTCACAACTGTGATGATGAATCTGACTAGAAATCAGTATGTTCATATATTCATAAATGTTTATTTTTTGAATAGTTTTTGTTACAGTTTAGTATAACGTTTTCCAGTTGCCTACAGTTAATTTAAGTTTAGTTAATGTTCTGAATGACTAAGAAAGCTGTTATAATAATGTTAGATGCTACCAGGTTATGAGTATTTGTTAAGCATGTTGCCATAATTACGGCAATTTAAGTTTAGTTAACGTTTTGAGTGATTCTAAGAAGACTGCTATGATAATAACGTTAAGTGTTACAGTCTATAAATATTTGTTAAGCATGTCATAGTTACGGTAATTTCGACCGATAAACAAAACATTTTGACTGATTTTAAAATACATGATTATAATAACAGATATTGCAGTGCATTATTAATTGTAAGAATAGAAGTAATTTTAGATTTAAGTTCATTTGCTTTAATTATGAATGTTAACTATTTGTAGAAGACAGTTATGTTGTGTTATGTTACATATTTCTAACAATATAAGTGATTATAAACCATTTCTGAGTATGTTTGTATCTGTCACTACCGATCCCAACCACTGCCACAACCGTCCTTGGGGTGTGGTCGGTTGTGACACTTTCTCTTTTTTTTTAAACTTGATGCTATAACTAATAGAGCATATTTAGGGACAACATTTTGGTACTTTTACGTAGACAAAAGTACAAATTAAGATTTAAATTACTTTTCTCGCAGCTAACTTGTAATTTAACAAAATTATTGGCGATCAAACCAAAACTGTCACAATCGTACCCAGTCTACCCTATCAGAGATAGTGCATATCATGTTACAACACATAAAAAATTGAAACTAGTGAAATAAATTCATTGAGTAATTCAAGGATACGTTATATTACATAGATTATATTACCTTATATTACATGGTGTCATGGAAACAATTGAAGCCCACAATTCTTGACCTTAAAGACCAAACGGTAAATCAATCGAATCGTGCCATAAAATGCGAGGTACCTAAGTCAGAGGTAACCAGAAGCGACATCCGCTACAGTTTATTTGATCTTTTCAATAAAACCGTAGAATTGTTATCTAAATATTGGAAAGATTTTAACGATGATCATAGAGCAGAGGCAAAAGAAATATTTTTCGTGATTAGGGACAAGGTTGTGCGAGCGTTTCAATCATTAGAAGAACCATACGTGGTGCCGACGAAGCTAAAACAAATTGATCCGCGAAATATAGATCAGGATTTTCTTAGGGACGTAAGTAACCAAAACGAAACCAAAATGCTTATGACAGCAATCGAGTTTCTCAATTTGGCAAGCAAAATTGTTCTGCAGGAGTATAACGGAATGCCAGATAAGTTTGTGATCTCGTCACTTGTTTACTCTGATAAATTTGGAATAAATTTTGAAACATAAGTTATTATATTCAGAAATTGTTTTGAGTCTGTTTTTGTAGGAGTCGTCATTTTCATTATGCTTTTGATTTTGTTTTCACCTACCTATACTCCCGCTTCTTCAATGATATGTCCTATGAATTTAACTTGCCTTACACTAAACTGATATTTCTTTTTATTAACTCCAATATTTTCATTCTCCCCATTTTCTAGTATTGATTTTAAATTTTAATAATATTCTTCTTGTGTTCTGCCAAATACAAATGTAATCATCTCTATAAGAGATCCCACAATTCCATTGAAAATTTGTTTACACGAATTATAAAATACTTCAGGAGCTGTTGACCACTAAAAGGTAACCTGCATACCATGACCTTCTAATGCATTGAACTCATTTTTTATTTTGTTTCTTACTGATAATAGTATTTTCCTAACATTAAACACAAATGGTTTAGCAGTTTCCTCAATCAAAATTTTATAAAGGTTTTTAAACAACTTAAGTAACCTGCAACACCCAACCTGAATAATTTCAGACTAATCATTCCTGTCTTCCGTTCTCCTTTTCGTCCTGTTCTACTCTCTGTCTTTTTTCTCGATTTCCTTAACCTGCATGACTCTGCAACTATTGCCAAAGTGATTTTCTCGCTTATATTTGATACATTCTTTGTTGTACGCTTGACAATCGCTAACTTTTTGCATACGTCCGCATCTTATGTAATTATTTTGCTTCTTTGTGCTGTTTGCTTGTGTGGCTTAATTTGTTTCTTCATATTTCCTACACCTAGCGTTAAATTGTATTGACTTAATGAGTTTCTCTCAAATTGTTGATCTCAATTTCACAAACAATCCTATCCTTAATTTGTGAGTCTTTTAGTTTGCCAAAATCACGCGCCGATGCAAATCAGTTTAATTATGTCATGTAGATGTCGATAATTTCTCCCGTCTTTGGATTTCTTGTGAAAAAAAGCAAACCAAAAAGTCTACCTAAGTGATTATAACTTTAGGTAGAAAATACGCATCAAATTTGCTTATGCTGTGCGGTAGTTATTGTACATTCTTCTTTTTCTTTGTCATTCGATATATCGGCCGTCGCCAAGACGAATGATTGTTTAAATTTCTTTATTAACTTTTCATAAATTACTTTATGTCGCGTGTCTTTTCTGGTCTGCCGCCTGAGTATTGTCGCTCTGTCACTTGTTTTTCGTTTCCGAGCACTGTTGTCACAACACCAAAGTCACTGTTACCAGATAGAAGTTTCCAAAACAATACGAAATAATTAGGTAGACCTTTGGATGCTACTCTTTCGAGAATACTCAACTCAAAGTCCGTGTTTATAATTTATTTTGACGTTATGGAAGGCATAAAACTGAGTCTACTTTAATGTACTTTGCGAAATTATTCACCTAAAATATTACCTGCCTAATTTGGCAGCTCAAAAGTAATTTTATCTCCGTTTTCTTTGGGTACATGTTAATGAATTTTAGAAAATTTGTAGCTTAGAGAATATTTGTTTCAGTGACAATTTAAATGGGAAAAAATTGGGATGGTTTCAAAGTTTAATAAATTTTATGGTATGTCGCAAATATAAGTACAATTTTTTTACGCGGAAAATTGTTATTTCCATTTTAAACTTCATATTCGACTATTAACACATTATTAACACATAACCATTAACACATCATATTAGTATTTGTTTTATCGTATCATTGAGGTAATTTTGCGTAGGAACGGTTTGCACGTAGCGACACTAGTCGCAGTCGCATCATTTATAGCTCGACCATATTCAATGTAGAAAATTTATTCAGAATAGTAAAAGTTTCGAGTCGCATAGGTACTCGAAAAGTGCCATAAACACGACGGGTGGTATTGACGGAAAGTAAAGGAGTCTTATAAAGGATGTACTACGCACTACTACTGTAATAATCTAATAATATTAGCTCTAACGTTCATGCTGATCATAGGTTTTATAATTTTTACACTCTCACTTAAAATATGATATATATGTATAAATAATATCACAATAAAAAATTTTCTTAAAGAACAAAGTAAGAAAAATAAAAAAGTAATATAGAACTTCATAAGAGTGTTTCCCAAATTTCAGATCTTATTTTTAGTTAATTTTGTCGGAAGTGTTTTTCGGAAATATACAGAAAAACGTGTTTTATAAGAAAAATAGTAACTTTGATATCTTTCGTGTTACATCTAACACATTAGTAAGTTTGACTTGCTAACGGAATTTTTGTTTATATTCCCTATGTCGTGGCCACCGTGCACTAACAATGTACACAATTCTCAATAAAAAATACAATTCTCATTTATAGTTCACAAAACAACAAGATTACAAATCTAAATAAGCATCATAACTTTCTATATCTTCTGAATTTAGACAAATTATTAATGGGCAAAACCTGTAAATATTTTTCCCATGGTTTCCACATGCTTAATTGCATTTTTCCAATTCGGTTGAAATCTCGGACTTTTATTGATACAATAACGGAATAATTAATTTTTTGCTTACATTTCTGTATCGAATGGTTCATTTCAGTGGGCTTTATATAAGTTCTATCGGATGTAAATTACAATGGTATGGTGGTAATGTCAGGATATAATAATCATTAATCTCCGCTATGCTATCATTACGTGTTTTCTTAATTTTATAACCACAAGACTTCCAGCAATTTCTATTTCTGCATCATTCTTCAAAATTTAAATAATTTTCAAATAAATAATCAAAAATAAATAATTTTGGAAGTCTAGGGTGATAAGGAGCATTGTCGATTACTATTACACAATTTGCACAAATATTTGGTAAGAGGTTTCTGAGAACTACATTTCGAATAAATTACTGCCCATGTACAGTTGCAATCTTTAATTTTTTTTGGCAGATAATAGCAAAGCGTTAGTTATCCACCCATTTTTTCCACTGCAATGTAAAATTAAAATACCCTCTTGCTGGAGGTACCTTTGTTTGGATTTTTGAACTGTTATTCGCCCAACCATCTTTCACATCATAGGTGTCACACCATGTCACATCTAGATAATTAATTTTTTTCCCTTCTCTACTTTTCGTTATTTTTTCCAAATATTGATTTACCCATCACTAATCTGTAATATTATAATTTGTTGGTCGTTTCTTAATGGTTTTGAAATTGAACCCATATTTTGATATAAACTTTCTTAAAGTTTCTTTCCCTCACGCAAAAGGTTCTTCTGCAAGAACGGCTAGAATTTTTTTGGATAATATGATAATTATTCTCAGTCCATATTTTGTAAATAACTCTCCTAACCACCGGATAATTTTCACCCTCGTCTTTTCAGTAATAATTGCCCAGTCATCCGTACGCTACAACAAACCTAAATATTTGTTCATAATTAATATTTCGAGGTAACAAAATCCGGCGTAGAAGATACAAGAAGTCCTCAGGGGGTTACAAAGGCGGCATTTTCGATAAATTAGCAATTTAAATTGCATATAATTAACAAATATTATAATGAATATAATATAATACATTATTTAATAAACCATTTGAGCAATCCCGCGAACAAAATAAAGTAATTTTTAAAAGCTATATTGTAGACACCCTACTTTCTTTACAAATATCCATATTTAATTAAAAACGAATTAATCATAATAACGTTATGGTTAGTTATGACGTTAAAATACACTAATGTCTAAAAATTGTTTAATATTTATATTTTACACACTTTATTTGAACGAATATTAAAAATATTTTTAACGCGCTAATAATAATTTTTAAGAAGCTGTATTCCAAACAGAATTTTTAACCACTCTAACTTTAATTGTAAAAACGTTTAAAAAAGGATGTCCACATCAAATGTGTACCTACATTACTTGACGCCCGTTGTTTGTTTAAATATCCGTTCCTATTTAAGCCTGCAATTTTCCGCTTAATGAGAAAATTCAAGAATTTGTCAGATAGCAATAACTGTAAACAAACTAAAAACAAAAACAAGTTTCTATCAATTAAAACTTTTTCCTAGGATACTACTGTGGTTGTGAAAATATTTCGCGTCAATGCTGGGAAGAGTTTTAATCACATTTCATTTGGTTATTAATAACTATTCAAGAAAAAAATTAGACTATGAAGTGATTTCCTTTCAAAATTTTGGATTATTTGAAAAATGCACGTATTTCAAAAAAAAAGGAAATTATAAGAATTATTTTAAACACAATTGCATATATCTAAAATCATTTGTTTCACTTCCACTGACAACTGTTGAATTGAATGTTTGAATTGGAATATTTAAATTTGTTTATTCACCTTGCCCAGTCCAGCTTTATTCACGCCCAGCGGAATAGAATGTGGGCTAGAAGAAGCGTACAGTGCTATACTATACTCATATGAGTATATTCTCATGTTACATACACGGCACGACACTACAAAGGTAACAGTAAAAGGAAGCGGTAACAATAGAGTGTTTGGCACATATAAAATACAGGATACTATAAAGATACACTCGAGGGAAGTTATATAATGATTGATATGGTAGAATAAAAAAGGATAAAAGAAATAGCAATCCTTACAACTATTACTGGGGTTTCCTACATGGTTTAGGAGACGAGTAGCTCTAAGTCGCTGAGGAACCGGGTGCCGAGCGGGAGAATAATGGACAAGACCAAGCCAAATGGTGATGAAGTGGTTCAATGTTTGGTGCAAATTTCCAATTCGGTCATCTAAACTCGTAGAATTTCAACTACCGAAATTAATGTCTCATTAATTCAAAATTGTCATGCCCAAATAATACTGCTAATTAATATATTACAGTACACATCAAATGGTTGAAAACCCCTAACATGAGGTCCTTATACCCATAGAGTATTTTGTGTCTTTCGTTACACTATGGACCAGGGTAAATTCGTTGCCTAAATCTCGGTGATTCAATTGTGCGTCAATAGTATCGTGACGTGACAATATCTCCGTTATATTGGAATTTTTTTGTATCAATGATTTACTGTATTAAGTTTTTTTACTACTTTAAGTACCACCAATTTGCAAGTACACTATCGAGTGCAGTGATGTCCCTCAGATATAAATATTGCAAAATTGTGAAGTAGATCGCCCATTAAACACCCGCCTTCTCTGCATTAGTTTGGTAGATTATCCGTCACAGTAAAAATTGGACGACTTTACTTCGTGGATTTCATGTTTTAAATGTATGGAAATCAAACTTAAAATGGATGGAAATGTTAGAAATATTTATACGAATTTTAGCATGCTTTGGATTGTTATAAGAATTCTGTCAGATACCATGTTTATACACATTACTTTATCAAAATTTTTACGTTCAAATTAAAACCTTCAACAACTTAGGTGTCCACAACTAGGGTTGCTGTGTAATCTACTTGCAGGGTGAGGATGGAAACGCATCGGTTGGAAACAATTGAGGATACACTTTTTCACGCTAGTGTATAACTGATTACAACCTTTCAAACCTATCCACACAAATGCATCACATTACAGATTCCACTATGGCTTTAAAAGAAAATGGCACGAATAAGTTTACTGAATTTCATATAAAAAAGCCACGTATCGAACGGTAAAACTTCATTCCTACTAATACATTCTCACGGTTCAGCCATTATAGCCGCACATGTTTGTGCTTAGCAAAAATGAAATGGTCCCGTCATTCGGTGACATTTGACCTCTAATGTGGGAATTGCAGCGCAACCTATTTACCACTCATTTTCGAGGGTACTAAGCAAGACTCAAGTGTTTTTGACATCCTGGTTCTCTGGGTGTTGGAGGTTTCTAAATCAACCTCGCGGAAGGCGAAATTTTTTGATGTGTCCTATCCATGGTGTATTGAGGAGGTCTTTTGTAGGGGTTTTCCAAAATAAATCGTTCCCTAGCAGATTCACATGCTTTTCGTTGGAAAATACAGCTCTCTTCCTTTCAAGTATCGTTGTGTGCTGTATACAGGGGTGCTTAAATCTTATCTGACACCCTCGTAACTAATTCCCATAAACCACGTTATAACAAGCGTTCTTACTTGCTTATATTCTGGAAACGCGATCCTACTCCCTCAGGGTTGTTTCACTCCCTCTGTTCAAGGGTAGTTTATTAGTTGGTTGACTATCAGCTTCCTTGTAAAATTTTTGTTCAATTTTCTTCGTAAAAAATAAACATCCTGTCAAAGCGTATGGAGATTTTTGGTACACTGTCAGAAATCAACGCAGTCCTTAGGGTTTCAAAGGATCTCGAATCATGTCTAGCACCCTCAAATAGGTTTGGTTACTATTCCATTTTAGGTACTTAGGTAATTGGTCATCAAATGACTGTAGGCATTAAAACGCCTACCGAGTGAGAGTAATGGCATAAGGAAGGATTGCTGCCTTTCACTTCAATATAAATTCTATTGAAATCCCAATATAAATAAATTTAATGTTCAAACGTAGATAGCGTACTGATTTAAAATCGTGTCATGAGTGAGAAATCGTGACATTGTTTCGAGAAGTAAACAGAAAAAAGGGGTCTATACTCACAATTCCTGGAGATTTGACAAGTTCCTGAAAGCGTCTGGATGGATCTCAGCAATGGAATTGAAAGTGAGGGAACTGAAAGACAAACGACCGATTCACTATCAATAAGCCATAAGTAGCAATTTTATTTAAAGAAAAATTTATATTTATTCCCTTGCACATTTATTTGACTTTATATGGAACATTTCTACACGGAAGACGACATTCTTGTTAAATTACTGTCGTTCATCACATCGTGATATACATTTTTATAAGGAAAATTACTCAGATCGCACCACATGCGGAAAAGGCAGACACGTATGAAATTTTTAAATAAAAAGATATTACACGATCCCACATTTTTCAACGTACTCGTACAATGTTGAGAAGATAAATTGAATTTTTTGTAATAGAACTTTAAACCGAAATGAGATGAAATACACTCTACTTTAGAATCATGTTCGGATATTGCTCATATAAAAAATTGCAAATATAATTAAATATCTGTAGTGTGAAAATTTAAATTATTTAGGGTCGATTTAACCAACACTATATGGTTCTAGTAAAACCATAGTACTAAAACAAACCTAGTAAAACCTTCCAAGAAATGGAATCAATTGCATCTATCTTAACAACACTAAACGATATGTGATGGAACACGATTTTAAAGGAAGTTAAATTTATTGGTCGAATAAATGTGAAATAGCATTGGTGAAATAGGAACTTAAATATTAAATTGGGATAAATTCCCTTTCACAATCTTGGCACTTACAGTTCCTCCAGATCAGATTCCTCAGGAAATACTTCAGGGGGGAAGTATTTCAAATAATTGTTGGAAAGATGTCTGCAATAAATACACCAATAAATCAGTGTGATATCATATATACCATAAATTTGGGATACTTACAATTTTTTTACCTTTCGTAAGTGGTGGAAGACTTCTTCCTGTACATCTCTGATGTCACAGTGATTTAAAATTCTGAAAAAATAGAAATATGGGTTACAATCTGAAATGCAAAATGTACTTTATTTTGGGAAAGAGGTTGGATTTTAATTTTTGGTTATTTTTATGCACTCGCTGAAAAATGTACAATTTGGACAATGTATATTTTTGCTTCATATCTCCTTTGTTTTAAAATTTGTGCCTCTTTAAAAACACGTTCTAAGATATCTCGTTTAAAATCAAATCCATTTTGATGGAGTTTGTGGCAAACTACTAGAAATATGTATAATATTATCGTTATATCAAAAAAAGAAAAGAAATTTAACTTTGGATTAGAGTCGATATTTTAATGAAAAAAGATAAGCACAACGAAAATTTATGACTTCATACCAAAGCTCATAATAAACCAATCTACTCATAATAAAGCTGTCACCTACCACACAAATGGTGAATAACCAATGTTTCCCAGAGGAGATCGAAGCACAGTTGAAAAACCCCCAGTATTAACCGAGTCAAATAAAATTGTAATACACGTAAATCTCAAAGTAATCTGATTAAGGTTGAAACCTTTTAAAAATCCACGTTTAGGTAGAAAGAAAAGATATTTTTCAAAAAGTGTCAGTTTAAAATGACGGCGTCATCGTTTAAATGGTGAAAATTGCAAAAAATGGGTTTTTTAACTGTATCAAAAAAACACATAACAGGAGCATTAAAATTTTTTTCTTATAGCTTCTCGAAAAAGACTTCATTCTAGACCTGCTAAGAAAAAAATATAAAGGAAGTATTTAAATAATTGCAAAAAACCATCGAAATTTGAAATTACAATAAACAAAGAAAAGAAACATATATTATTTGGAAACTTACACAGAAAGTTGACTTTTACCATCCTTAAGATTCCCTTAAAATTTAATTCAAAAATATTAATTAGTTTATGAATTATTCTATCTGTTTACATACCTTTCAATGCAATCTGTTACGACGTAACAGTTGTATTTAATGGTATTTGGTATGATATTTTTAATTCCTTTTAACGGCAAACTCTTAAGAACTTGGAATTCTCAAAGATCTCGGACACCGAGTATTAAACAGGTTGTTTGTAGCATTTTTAGAATAAGGATGCCTTTCAAATCGATTGCCCTCTTATGTGAAGTCAGTTTTCGTAAAAACTTCACCAGTGCCGTTTTACAATGCTACTTCCAGGAACATCTGCAAAGGGGGAAGGATAAGTTTTTGTTCCCTCTCTTTCTCCCTCCAATTTGAATACAAAAATACATTTTATAAAAACGACAGTACTCGACAGTACCTCTTGCACCCTTGAATAGTTAACATCGTTCTTGCAAACTTAGTTAGTTGTTAGTTAGCGAATCGATGTAGATATTCATTTCGGCAGTAAACTATTAAGTATACTCGAAATTATTCATTATCCAAAATTGAACTACTCACGCAAATTTAATAAGATGCGTGAAGTGCGCGAATAAGGGCATAGGAAGTGAGATTTCATGTTAATTCAAACAAGAGATTAAATTCGTTCACAAAAAAAAACATTTGGTCCTTCAAGAGCCGGATAGTTATTACGAAGAAATTCATCGAGACCACTACGTGACCTGAGCACACCTGTGAGAAAGCACTTCCGGACATCTTCCAGGGAGCAGTCATCGCGACCGAGGAGTCAAAGAGGTTCAGCTGACACCTAAGAAAGAGCAGTCAACTTCTAGACATTTCTTAGCAAACAGCCACCAGAACGAGTCATAATAAACATCTCAACGCAACAGTATGGACACCTAAGAAGAAGCATCCAGTAAGGTCCATCCAGTCAGAATTCGTCCAGTTAAAATCCAAAAAAATTACCCATTTTATACCGAGCGTACTCAAAAAATACGTTTTTACCCTATACAAAAGCAGTATTCATGTAACGTAGCGTTTAACCTTCCCTCCCAGAGAAATGTTGTTAGTCGTTACAATACATCCCTATATATGAAATGTCTATTAGTATCGAGAATTAGACAGGTCCATTACAGCCATTAAATTTGAGCGCCGAGCACGTGTTCATTTTCAGTCGTCATTAGAATTCATTGGCGTAAGGCAAGTCGCAATTATTATTTTAAAATGGCTTTTTGGAGACCTTTCGACGTGGACGAAATTAATAATAGTAATGATATAGACATTATACACAATACAAATACGATACACAAATACAAATACACTATTTGAATCACTATTAGAATTATCTGAAATGTCTCGCGATTCCTCAATGAGCATACGTTCTTTATCAGAAAAGGCACAATTACAATGCATTAAAAGCATTAATTACCAACTGAACACTGGGATGCATTTTTAGTTTGTATTATGTGCAAAAAATTGGATAAAATTACGCGAAGAGCCTGGGAACGTATATGGAAGAATGACGAAATGCCTGCTTTTAAACAGTTATTAAACTTTTTAAGTAAACAAGCTCGAGGAGAAGAACGTCGAAGTTAACGTATTTAATAAGAATTCATTCAATAATTCAACTAGTAATTCCTTTTCCAAACAATCGAAGCATATAGGGTCACATGTAGGAAGTAATAAATGGAATTGTGAAGGTTTGTCAATACAATCATTCTACATTCACATGTCAAAGTTTTTATTTCTCTCCAGTCGGGAAAGAGCGGATTTAGCCAGAAAAGCACGACTTCGTCTCAATTGTTTAAGAAATAATCATTCGACCACAATTGTTTTTCAAGAGAATGTAGAACGTCTAATAAAAAACACAACACGCTGAAACACTTTAATTCTGAACCCGGGGATAAAGAAGTTAGAGATACCAATTCAACTTAAGTAATGAAGCAGCCATCCACTAGCGCATTTTGTTCCTCACTTGATTCCGAAGTGTTGCTCGGAACAGCAATTATTGATTTATTATAAAAAAATGTGAAACATACATGTAGAATATTATTAGACAATGGGTCTCAATTCCATTTCATAACTGAAAAATTTGTTAAATGATTAGAATTAAAGAAAACCAACATTCATGTTCCTTTCTCAGGATTAGCTTAGGTAAAAAATACCTCTAAATATAGCATAAACACTATATTGTTATCAAGGAACACTCCATCTACTACCACTTTAACTCTTGTAGCATTACTGTCCACAATCGGGTCGTTATCCTCACGCTAGGTAAATAGACAGTCTATACCAGAGGTGTCCACTAGGATTAATAGAGATAGAGAAGTGACAGATACAACCCACCATAAACGGGCCCTAATGAGCTGATAGACTCAGAACGGGAGTTGAACCTTTGCCGAGGAGAAGCTATTAAAAGCAATTACCTAATACTTGTATAATTATAAATAGGTACTAATTTACAGATTTTGTAAATATTAAAATGATGACTATATTAACTAGTAATTCTAACGGCTTTTATATATGAATGATTAATGAAAATTATACGTTACGTTGTTTCAAAATAAATTTATTTCGTTAAATTAATAAAAAAAAAGCACTGGGTTGGGTCCATTTATGTTATTTTCCCTTCACACTTTTCCAGGCTATCTGGTATCCAGGCTTCTCTGGATCGTGACGCACTATCTAATGGAAAATCTCTATAAAAATCCTGTTGCTGTTTTTGATAATGCCGCTGAATATTATGTTTTTTGAATTTCACAAATCTTTGTTCACATATGACGCATAAAATATGTTATAAATTTTGAAAACCCCAAATAAATCCCCCATTTAGTATCGTCATCTTCTGATTCCATTACGCACAGGTTATTAAAAAACTGAGGAAATGAAAATTGTTTCAAGTCAAAATTGACAAACAGAACTGGAATGAAACAAATACTCTGTAAAATCTTTTACCCATACAAAGCACACTAGTACAGTCACTCACAGACTACATATTATTAACCATAAGGAGGCAATTTATAGAATCTTCTAAAGTGACGTTAAGATTATGTGGTAATCACTCAGTTACTGGCCCTATTTTTATCTGATCATAATGACGCATCGGGTACATTTTTCTTGAAAGGATGAAGGATAATACGTTAATTCGCTATCATCCTTACACTTACTAGTTACTGGGAACAATTACTTAACTACTTGTACACGATTTTATGTACTAAATATTAAGAGACAGGTAAAAACATTTTTGGTATGCTCGTATATGTTTCACATATGAAATAATAAAATTCTAAAATCTCAAACACCTCTAACTAAAACCATATTAATTCAACCCTGGAACTCATGACTGAAAATGCCCCAAAAGACAGGCGGTAATAGCTTTATGGGTGCTATAAATTACTGGTACCACTGATAAAGCGTTTGCTCCCGGGAGCTCGGGGAAACACGGATAGTGGACACCCTTGGTCTGTACCACAAAATATTGTATTAACCGGTCCTGAGTTTTATAAATGCCTTGAGATATATGCTCTAAATGAAAATACTTTATTTTATCAACTACTCTGTAAAGGTCAAATAATATTATCGCCTTCCGTAATACTTTAAAAAACCTTGTTAGGGTGGATCGTAACAGGTAAAGTTAGACCCTCCTTAAATGATTCAATAACAAATTATCAGCAATTGTCATTTAGTCACATCATTGGATAAAATAAATTTTGGGAAATAGAAGCAGTGCCGCGTGAAAAACATTTGTCGGAAGATGAATGAACATGTGAAACACATTTCTGTGAACACACTCGATGAAATAAGAACGGGCAATTCATAGTCAATTTACCATTTAATAAAAATAAGGAATTGCTTGGCGATTGTTACAAAATTACTTTGAAACATCTTTATTCGTTAGAGAAAAGATTCTTCACAAGAGTCAATATGTTGAATTTTTAAAAGAATATATCAACTTAGGACATATGACCGAGGTCACGCAAACGACCCTAACTAATCAGGGTTATTATTTGCTTCATGACACGATTATTAAAGACTCTAGCTTAACAACAATGGTGCGCGTAGTTTTCGATGGTTCGGCAAAGAGTATCACTGAATGACTTTTATTGTCTTCTATGCTTTGCAGTCATTGTGGGGGAATTTTGGTCTTATCTTAACACGCTTGCCAATGCGGCTTGTTAAGGGGTCAGGAACTAAAAGGGGGGAATAAAAGATATATTGGATAGGGACATAGGGATGAGATTTGATGAGGGAAGATTTCCCTCTTATGGTCTTGGGAGATAAATAAGACTCGCGTGGGCAGGTGCGCTTCCCTGAAGGAAATATGAAACCTATCGGAATTACAGATAAGTATCTACTCACTACTTTTGTGTAGTATGTGATAAATCCATTCAATAAGTATTAAAACCACATTGCGTTTCTCCAGCATCAATTTAATTTTAGTCATATCTGAAGTATAATTAAAGGCTACATAGGTATCTAGGAAAATCTGAATGGTGTAGCGTTTTAAACATTTAGCTATTAGTTGTGGCACCATCATACTGACTGTTCTAATTAGGGATAGTCTCTGTGAAGTGTGCTGTGCTGTAGCCTCAACGGCGAAGTCTTACTTATGAAATTTGAAATTCTGAAAACTCTATAGAAAATTCTCTAATTAGTAAGCGATACTTTTAATATATAGCATAACGATTTGAAAATTTTTCTGTCTCGAATGGTATGTAGAACTAGATGACCTGTTGAACTTCGTACCATCTGAATTTGACGGTTGAACGTTATTTTAACTTTTGTAACTTCGCAGGTTCTACACACACCACACAATTCAATCCACATTGTACAGTTCACAAAAATTTCAGTAACTTATTCGCCTAACACTAAACAAACCAAGCACATGTTATATAGATAAAACGTTCAAAATCCGACAAATGTTTAATTTAAATTTACAACCAGGACGAACGTTCGCTAGTACTGTTGTTGTTATACTGGAAAAATTATTTAAATTATTATCTGGTGTTTGAACTCGGCGTAATCTATAAGAAAATAATATATTAATAAACTTGTAAAAACATCTGTTTTGCAGATGAATTTGTTATCGTTTTAACTGATGCATAGGTTGATGCGTTTATAGTGTGCGCTTTTAAACGGAAGAAGGACGCAAAGTAATGGTTTTCAACGTGAAATCCAGCAACACATGGCCTCAATACTACGCCGTCATTACAGGTAATCGTTCTTACGTAAGCTTGTCTAAACATAGTTCTTTACGATATGTTAATATTAAATGTTAAACTAAACATTAATTAGTTGAAATTTCACGTAAGGTAGGCGAATGAAAATTTTCCTTCAAATCCTACGAATAGAGTTTGTCTCTAACTGTTTACAATTGTGTCAAAGAGGTGCAGAGAGAAACCCAAAACTATCTTAAATCAATTTTAAGGTCGCTCAGCAAATTAAAATGATTTAACGTTTTCAAAGTTTTGACTTAAGTCACACCTTTTTGTGGAAAGTAGCAAGAGGGGCCTTTCCTGAACAATAAATTTAAATGCAGTTGTCAAAGCAACCCCCGGCCGAAAAATGTTTATATATGTCTGACTATGATAATAGATAACAGTTTCCGCTCCATGTATGTAAACAATCAGCGTTCAAAATAGACTGAATAGAGTTTTTCAACTGTAGAAAGTAAGCTATGGATTATAGGGAAAACAGTTTATACTTAGATATTTAGATTTTGTCACTGCCTACAACTTTTAATTTAAACTCTTTCCCCTAGAACCTATAGGTCATTGTTTTGCAGTGAAAATCCTATTTAGGTCAAATCTGGAACTTCATTGTTCATAAAACTGGAAAAGGATGAAAGCAAAGGAGCTGTTATAACGTCTTCGACGTCTATTACATACTTTCTTTCGGTATTGATTTACCAAAAACTTTTATACAGATTGGTCTACGGTGCTAATAATCTTAGGGTAAGGCATAAGATTGTACTTAACCTGGTCCTTTTTCTTTATTTATAATTTCAAAAAAATGTTATTTGACTTATCGTTTTTATTGCCACTGTATCAATAAGCAAAAACTTCTATTAAAAATACAACAAAATAGTGGGATTTCATTAAAAAAGATCATAATTAGAAACATCGTTGACATGACCATAAGAATTGTTAATCAAAAATATAGCTTGTTGAAAAACAAAATGCGTCATTCTCAGGATTTTCATCCAAATCGCTAAGGTTACAAAAAATGATCTTTTTATACAGGTTTGAGAGAGTATAGGAAATTTAAAAGATCGTAACACCCTTTGCCTGAGGCACCACCTGAGGAGCTACTCCTCAGATTGGATACTATATCAGTTTTAGAGCTTGTCGTGTACTTTATAACTGTTTAATGAATTCATAATTTTTAAAAACGAAGAACGGCAGTTAGTAGATTAAAGAGCATAGGTAAAGGAAGTGAAAATAACCCCTCCTAAAAATTTCTCGATATGACTTCCTCTATTTTTAAATGAACATGAGTTCTAATAAAGAAAATTTTAGGATTTGGAAAAATTTTTGGCCTTAATCTGAGCTCCAGCTGATAGTTTCTAAGTGGAACCTTATACAGGCAACTTTTTATACATTCCCAGACCGAATAGCCAAAGGAAGTTAGAGCCGAGGGATTTCTAAATTAAAAACCGCACTCCAAATGTCATATTATTTTGTTCGAAAGTCATATGGTTAACGGATTGACTCGCTTTTAGCGATCATCATGCACACATAGGTTTCAGTACACTCAGTTCATAACAGGATTAATCATTTTCGTTCAATCACTCCTTGAACGAAGTAAAAATTTTCATGAGAGTAAGTAACTATTTCCTTTCGCACCTAATCAGATAACGAAGAAAAATATTTTCACTACTCTTTTTTTAACAAAAGCCTAATGGTTTCGAGAATATACGAATATTATTCTATTTCCGTCGTTTTTGATGACATACTTCTGGTGAATCCTCTTCACAGCAGAATTATGCAGTAAAAAAGCGTCTCTTCGAAGTGGTTTATGAGGGTTTCTCTTACGCAAAAATTTCCATATGAAATTCGGTTTATTAAAGAGCCTTAGGGGATATGAATAGCACGATGAAAATAATGAGGCCTTTACAACACTCTTTTTCTCTTACTATTGAACATGCGGAAATTTTTATATCCCCATTTTCTGCCTATTAAACAAAACATTGAATTGCCTCGAAGAAAGTTAATAGATGAAAGTTATAAATGTGTTTCTTTTTATAAATGTGTATTGTAAATGTATGTCAAGTCAATATTTATTTAAATCTATGTATGTATATTAAGCTCAATTTACTCAAAAGGTAATACATTTTGTTTACGTAGAAAGAACACTTAAGAGATAAGTTGAGTTATGTAAAAATATATGTATAATCATTATACCGTTTATATAGATAATGTATTTCTCTAATTCAAATGACCTAACTGTGATGAATGTGTCAAGTTAATATTCTGCGATATAAAAGAAATTGCTCAGTTTTTAATGGGAAACCATGTTCATTGTTACGTTCTCGGGTTCTTAATTATTTAATGCACTAACACCAACTATGACTAACTAATCTTAATTTATTCTACTATCACTAATACTACGCGGACTAATATCTAATTCATTTACGTAGATTTATTTGCGACGGGTTTGTAGGCAGTCTGCCGGCTCGCTCGCTCAAAGGAACAGCTGCGCTCGAATGACTGACTTCTCATCTCTCGGTCGCCTTTTTATATATCAATAGTGCCGCTTTCAGATAGTTCGAGATCCTTCTCGAGCTTATTAAATTTTTTTCTCGGATTTCTCGGAATCCTGGTGCCGGAGAGTCTGCGGAACATTCTCGAGGGGCGTCGATGGCCGATAAGACGATGAGAATTCATCACACTGCCCCCGCCTTAAAGACGTTTCGTTCCGTTGTTCGAATGGCGATATCTGCAGCTGGACCCACTTCTATACCGGGGGAACTTATGGAAATAACATTCCACCGTTTTTCCTCTCTGATGTCCACTAGGGTTCCAACAACCCACCAGGATTTCAGTACCGGTGAACCGGAACAATATCTCCAAAATGTTCCTCATTATTCCCCAGTCCAGGTAGTCGAACCCGGACGCTAATTTTGGAATCGCTAGTTTTAAAACGTCTCTATTCAGCAGAACCTCGCTCAGGTCGCACAAGGTGTCCTACACGACCTGGTAAGTTGGTTTGTCACAGGACCTTAGTTTAGTGACCAAGTAGAACAATGGACTCTTCCGGCGGGAACCGCCACCTTCTAGTACCAGAGCATGCCCTACTGCCGGCCCTTGCTGTCGCAATTCTTCGATCTTGCCAAATTTTCTTCGGAATTGCGGCGCTATACCCTGGAACATTTTCAGGTCTTGGGCTACACAGTGCGCCAGCGCATACTCTTCAGAAACTCCGAATAGGTCACGGTGTTCTTTTTTTGTGACGCCAAACCTCGCCTTACTTATGCCCTCGTACGCGTTCATCAACTGATCCAATGACAGCTCCATGTCCTCTTCATGAACTTGTTGCACTTGCTCCTCTTGGTCATGATCTCCCTCATATGGTGCCAGCCGCTTAAAATGCACCACTCTGGGCTTTTCATTAGCGATCTTGGCTATTCGATAGATCACGTCATTGATCCGGGTTTTGATGACATATAGACCCTCCCACACCTTCTGTAACTTCGGTGAGAACCCACGCTTTCTCTGTGGATTGTAAAGCCACATCCTAGTCACCTTCGCTGTAGATGTCGTCATCTTGGGACTGGGGATGTAGCGCCGTAGTTCTGGTTTTCCGAGTGCCCAACTTCTCGCAGATCCTTTGGAAGAGCTCGCTTTCAAAGTTTCTGCCTTGGTCGGAACGCAATTCTACAATCTCTGCAATATAATATACATGTAAGGTTACTTTGTGCTAAAATATTGCTTAGTTGTGTGGAATCGATGAGCAAGAAAAAGCAACCAAACTCATTCTTATGAGATCAGTTTATGTATTTTTTTATTGTCAATTTCAGTGTCTTCTTTACCGATTTATTTTAAATTCTGATTTTTCTCTTATTCGATTGAGACATTTCACTTCTTCTTACATATTTCAACTTTTGTTTGATTTTGGTTTTTCCTGAAATTTCTGTTGTTTCTTCGCCTTAAATATTTCTGATATCGTGAATGTCAACTTGAAATCCATCAATATTCAAGATCCTTGTGTTGTTCCTCGTGTCAGTGGCGTAAAAACACAGCAGTGCACCTATGTTAATGAAGTTGGTTCCTGGGTCTCTTTCGTCGTCGACTGGTTTATTTAGAATTTTCAAAGACTGGAATGGGTTTAAAATTGAACCCAGATCTTTGAAACGTCCAACGTTTTATTGATTTTATTTTAAAATGGAGAAAGTATCAAATATATTAAATAGAGTTTCTAGAAATTCATCTGAGCCTTTAATATCCTCTCAAAATCCTCCCAAACTACATGTAGATGATTTATAGGTGTTTCAAATAATTTCGTTTTAATTTTAAACTCTACAATGAAACAATATAAATAAAATTCCTGGTTTTTAGAGAACTTCAATTTGCTGAAAGTACCTTAACATTTAATTTAGGAAGTTTAATGAATATCAAAAAATTTTTATTCTTCAACAATTACAGAATTACATTTGAACAATTACATTTGATTGTAATTGATTCCATTCACCGAGAAGATTAAAGCATGCCAAGAAAACCATTTTGTATTTTGGAGTGCAAGAAAATGGCCTGAAAATGGATAGTAGGAGGCATAACGCACCTCCAATATTTTATGTAGAAGTTTAGATTACTGAAAGTATTTTATAATCGAATCTCGGGAGCTTAGGTAAGTTCCACTTTTCACTCTTCCAGGATAACAGAGGAAATCTAGATTTTCTAATAATCTTGGAGAGAATATAGAATATAATTTGAACAGAATTTTGTAAAGCCAGAATGGGTTTAATATTGAATCTACAACATTTGTGGAAATTTCACATATTTAAATTATAAATTTAAACATAAAACTTTAAGAATGTAGGAGAAAGTTTCCAGAGGTTTTTCTGGAAACTCCAAGACGCAAAACTGTACCCAAAGGAGGTATAAATCATAGGGGAATTCCAAATAATTTCATTCTAATCTGATCGTTAGAACAAATCTGAAATGAAGATTCAAAAAGGTTTCAATACAATTTTCAATTACCGAAAGTGACTTAAAATCGAATCTAGAAGGTATGTGTAAATTTCAAACTACTTCGCTCTCCGAGAATTACAGTAAAAATTATGTTTTCCTACATAGTCTAAGGAATCTCTGGTGTTACAATTTCAAACAATAGAAAGCCTGAATCAAGCAGAAGAAAAACTCGAAGTTCCTTTAAAATTTTGGGACGCCTGGATGGATTTAAAATTAAATCTAGAAGGTTTATGGAAGTTTCAAATATTTCTGATTTAATTTTATATATTTGTAAACTTCACGGATACATAAGGAATGTTTAGTGAGTTTTTAACAACATATCCAAACTGCCTTCAAAGGAAATCTAGATGGTTTAAGAAAGTTCCAAACAATTTCATTTTTATTTTAAATCTAAGGAAGAGTCTATAATACAAATTCCATTTCTCCTAGAACCTCAGATGCCTGAAAGTGCTTTGATATTTATTAGTTTAGCTCAAATTGCTAATATTTTTAATTTTTTAATTCTCTGAGGCCATTGAAAGAACTCATAATTTTACGGCCAGAAATAGAATTTTGAACATATATAGTTCTTTGGTATACGTTTAAGGAGTCATTTAAAATTTAAACATTGGTTTCCATTTCTCAGGTCACAATGCGATTATGAAAAACAAATTCGCAGGGTTTACAGGACCGACATGTAGACTCAATTTATCTTTCCAAAGATTGTATCAGGCGCTTGCTTAAATTACGTGCGTAGCGTATCTTATCGTGTCGTCTAAGATTTAAAGAGAGTTTCCGTTTCATGTTATTTTCGTTTTGTTTATATTTTCCAATTAAATATATTCTACGTTGGGTTTGATGTGGAGTTTGCTTTAAAAAACCCACTGATTCTGAACCCTTTATTGTATTGGTAGAAATTGCGAAAAATGGACAATGGGTTCCGACTTCGAACCGTTCTGTTCGAAGACAAAATCAAGAGTGAGTTATACAAGTACGTGCTTAGCTGTCCTCAGATATCTTCCCACACAACCCTTCGAGGAATCGCGTAAGGAATTCTATCCCTTCAGCGTCGAGTGCATCAAAGGCAAATTCCCCAGATAAGGTTTTTTGTGCACTTTGTTACTTTTAACTATTATTTCAAATATTCAAGTTACGAAGGATATAATATAAATTTAATATATTCAATAAATACTTTACTTACTATATTTTCATTAATGTACTTCCACTATATAACGTGGAAAAGTAATTATGTCGTGACTATAGTGTTCAAGATATTAAAAATACAGACTTTTTTGATGTTAAAACAGTGTTTAGAACAATTTGTAAAACAAGATTTTCTACGAGTTGTATATCATTTTATTCACAATAAAACTTTAAAATACAAACCGTCGACAAAACTTGTACTATACAACATCTGTATAGTACAAGTTTGGTTGATATCCACATAAGTGACTTTTTACCTAACGACTATTGGCCTAATGTTAATGTAGCAATGTACGAGGTGATTTTTTATGTGGTGTAAACATGGCTCTCTTTGTTAATAGTATACATACAATGTCGGTCAAATGGACTGAAGGTGTTGTGCAGTTTTATGTTTTAATTAATATTCCGCACTGAAAATCAACAAAATTTAACAAGATCTCAAGCCACTGAACAAAATAAAAAATCATTCCAACTCAATCAACCAAGCTGATTAAAATTATTTTAAGTCACAGCTGCCATTAAATCAAAAATTTTAATTATATTATCGCCATACATTTGTTGTCAGTTTGACAAAATCTTTTCTACTTTTATTTGAAGTTCAATGTTTTCACTGATTATTACTGAAATGGATTTTGCATACGACGGGGGATTCCACAAGTATTTTGTTTCTGCAACATTGCACCTCTTATTCATAAAGATAGCCATGTAAACACCACATGGAAAAAATCACCCAGTATATAGTATGTATGAAGCAAAGGTTCGAATTCGTCATTCAAATTAATTTCTTTTGAAAAATATTTAAATTATATACTCATGAGTTCCTAACACTTCGTTAAATATTATTTCAGCTCTGATCGCCATGTTTAATTCTGGCGTTCACTTCGGCTGGCCTAGTCCATCTCTGCCTAAAATTATGTCCGATGAGTACGTTTTTGATGTATCACCAGCTGAGGCTTCGTACATTACAGTGATCGGTAAGTACAGAGTATATGATCGATGGTTTTTTCAGCCATCAATCAAATCTAGTTAAAAATCTGATAGTTGATATTCGGGCGCAACACAAATCCTTGTAAAAACGATCCGTTTCAGGAGAGTAACTAATCGGCGACTGTCAAAACCTTAGTACTAGGTGTGAATTCCATAGGTACATAATGATAAAGTTACAGCTCTAACAGCATAAAATATTTTTCAACTTCTTTTTAAACACTTCGAACACTGTTTTAACATAAAAATTCAATTTTCGGTTATATTTTTAAATGTTTTTTAAAAACATTTTCTAAGTGTAATTCAAAAGCTCTTTGATGAAGTGTTCATTAATATTATCGAAATATTCTTAAAAATTATTTATGACACAAATTACGTCCGTCGAGGACCGAGAGGTGTTTTTAAAAACTTTTTATTAAAATAAACTTATTAAATACAATATACGTTGTGATTCTACTCAACTACGATATTACGACTCGACTATACAATGGTCTAGGCTCAACTGCTTCTACTAACACTCGGCTTCTATTTATATGATTACATATTGCTGAGGCAAAGGTTTCCTATTTTAATAATGTAGCTATTGTTTAGGGGTGACATTACTCCTCCCCCCGAAGATTCGAGTTCCGGGATTCTTATAGCGGAAGTCGAACGTTGTCCAACTCTAGGGCTGCAATGGCTTCTTCTTGCGGCTGCTCTCGAAGTCTTCTGTGACTTAGTTTCTTCTTGATAAATACTACTATGATGATAGCGATGATTCCATATATGAAGATAGTCCAGGCACTTGGGGTGTATGACACCATCGGTCCATCGAGTATGGGGTCATTCTTGATGAAAGCTTGTTTGATATCTTGGAGTTCGTCTAAGTTGTTTCCTTCCAGGTTGAGAGTATAGTTTACTCGAAGTGGTCTATCGTCTTCTGGGAGTAGATTTGGAAAAAGGATGATTTGTCCTGACGTGGCGTCTTCTTCGTTGGTTATTAGTTTCTTTCTAGTAGAAAGTTGGCATCCTAACGGTATTTCAAAGAGGTATGATCCTCGGAGTTTGATGACTTCCATCTGTTCATGGCAGTGAAGTCGAATAATTTCTTCCTGAGGTAAAATGATGATCCATTGATTCGAATTTTCAGTTTCTTGATAAACGCCGTCGTCGATTTTAATTTCTGTTTGTAAACATTGATTCGGGGTGTTGATGTCTAAAAGTTGAATTTCGCAAGGGTTTTCTTTATTGATGCGTTGAAGTGTGTGTTTTTCACAAACGTAGAATCTTGGAGCTGCTTCCATGCAGGGGTCACTTATAGGAACATAAAACAATGCGTTTCTTGCAACAAATTTTGATTTTGGCACTATTGCCTTGAATTTTCCTCTCGAAAGGATGGGTGTGGAGTATAAGTGGTACATTTCAAATGTATACGGATGGGTTATAGGTAAATGGAGAAGGTAAGTAATTTTGTTATTTAGTGTAAAACAATCGATCGTGATTAATTTTTTGAAATATATTAGATTTTCTAAGGTCACGTTCAAAGGTAATTGATTTGGTTTAAATTTAGTTTTTAATATATTTAACTCTTCATATAAGTCTTTTGTTTTTATTATACTTGGATGGACAGTGCCCGATATAGTGAAGGTTATCGCTGTTTCTACATCTTGTAAGATTGAGTTTATAATTTCAAACATATTAACTAATTGAATTAGTGTATCTTTGATAAATCTTGAATAGTCTCTGTTAGTACTTCCCTGGACAATTCCCGAAATTTGTTTGATACGTGTACTTAATATTTCCTCATTATGCAGAATTTTACAGACAGTTTCATTAAATTTATTGATTAGTGATACCGCGAGTGAATTTTGGTTTTTCACAGAGTTGGCTAGTTGGTTTTGGTTGTTTTGTAAATTCTTAATTAGATTTTCATACCTTTCCCCGTCGCTAGCATCTAAATTTCCACTAATAGCTTTGAATATAGAACCTAATCCATTAATTAGACCTCTCTTAAGTCTACGTGGGTGTGGTAATAATTCTACAATTCTATTTTCTACCTTATCCTCTATAAAGTTTAGTATTTTAATATAATTTGACGTTTCATTATAATATTGTTCATTATGTGATAAATGTCTAGTTATATTTTGTGATTGAATTTTTAATTTATTAATTTCATTGATTATTGGATTTAAATCATAATAATAAATGAGAGTATGTGAGTATTCCTTAATTTTTGATGTTCCAATTTTTAATGGTATTATACCTGGGTTGTCTTCCAGATTTCGGTAGGTTATTTCGTTTTTGGCGAGAATGCATGGTAATCTGAAAATGAAATTTTAATTTTAGTCGAATGAATACGTTTGTCTAAGTGGGCGTTTTACGTTGTCCATGTGTATTTTATTTTGGGAATTTGTTGAAATTACCTTTCTTTCAATATTAATATTGGATATTATTTTTGCTTTATCGAATTTGTTTGCGTTCTTCTGCCTGATGTTTTTCTTTATAAAGACTTTTTGTTCTGGTTGGAATATTTCTGGGTTATCGCGATTCTTATTCGTTTTCTCTAAAATACGTTCTTTGTTATTAATTAGGTCTGTGTTTATCTTTGAGTACAATAGTTTCGTTTTCTCTCTGTGCTGTTGTACATAGTCGTTAAGTAAAATCTTATCTAGTTCTACATTAAAAGGATCGTTGTCTGAGATGTGTCCATTAATTACGTCTATAGGTTTGTGTTTTGTTATGGAGTGAATAGAATTATTGTAGGCTAGGATTGCATATAATACTTTCATTTTCGCAGGAGTTTTAGCATATCCTTGCGTATTTAGAATTCTTAAGTGTTCAATTAATGTCGAGTGAAATCTTTCAATTATTCCGTTGGATTGTGGATGATTAGGGGAGCAGAAGTGGATTTGGATTTTGTGTAATAAAAGTAATTCTGTAATTACCGAATTCTTAAATTCTGTTCCATTGTCTAAAATAATCATTTTTGGAATATTATGATGAGAAAAGAATTTGATTAAATTGTCTGCGATCTCTGTATTGTTCAATGAAGTTAAGTAATATGCTTGAGCGTATTTAGAAAAACTGTCTACAATTGTTAGAAATTTTGATTGTTCAAAAGTAAATGTATCAAGATGAATTATCTCAAAAGGTTTTGAGGCTGTTGGTGTTTTATTCAATTGCATTTTTACTGGGTTCCTGTCATATTTCGCTTGCTGACAAACTTCGCATTGATTTATAAAGGTTTGGATTGATTCTTTCATTCGGGGCCAATAATATTTTTCTTTTATCCTATTTAATGTTTCTTCTATTCCTCTGTGGTTAGTTTTTCCTTCATGGTAGTTTCGAATTGTATTTTGAATTTCGTCTTTATCCGTTATATCAATTAATTTCTTCTTACAGCGTTTAAACTTTAAAGAGGGCCATTTGAAAGTTCTCTGAAGAGTTAACGAAAACGGTTCATAAATTTCTGGATCTTCAAAATATAGATAATAATTTACATCGGGTATAACATAAGTTTTAACAAAATTGACTACGTCATTTTCAAAATTATTTTGGGAGATTTGGACATGTATTCGTTGTTTTGAATCAAATAATTTTACTATTTTCGGATCTGCTGGTGAGTGTAACACAGAACTTATTACTATTTGATTCTGTCCGTAATTTGAGGCGTGTTCAACAATGGGTATATTTACTACGGGATGTTGGTCGGCGTTTGAGTGTATCGTGACACTCTCGCTTTCATTTTGCTGATCTGCATTTTGTTGAGATTGTTCATCGTCGTCAGGATGTACGATCATGGACATATTATCTAGGTCAGGTTTGTTTACTTCTGGTTCTGGTAAATTAGGATTTGAGGGATTCTCATCAAACGTTATTGATTCAAACTGGTTTCCAATTAAATCATCGAATTGTTTCCAATATGTGTCTACTTCTTTTGTGTGGATTTCTACGCGAGATAATGCATCTGCATTTGTGTTTGCTTTACCTGGTTTGTAAATTATATCGTAATCGAATTCATCAAGTTTAATTGATGAATCAAATTTTTGATATTGTGAAGTATCGATATGGTTTAGATCAAAGTTTTGGATTTCCTTCCTGTCGAATTTTTCTACAGGTATGGGTGCTGAAAAGTCGATAGTGTTGCTGTTTTGAAGAGTTGATTGAAAATTTTGGTTAGTATTGGAATTTTTAGGGTATTGTCTCGGTTCTTGATATTCCTTTTCGAAATTGTTTTCATCCACGTATTCAGTGTATTGATTATCTTTGTAAGTTTCCGTTTCTGTGTTATATATTTCTTCCGAAATGAAGGGTGGTCTTTGATTTTGAGATTTGTAGGTATTTTGGAATGCATTAAAAGGTCTTCGTTGGAAATTTTGATTTGATATTGAAGGTCTTTGTTGGTAGGTATTTCGGGTGGAAATACTCATAGGGGTTGGTGGTGGTAGATTTTTTTGAATATTTGGGTTTGGTTTGAAGACATTTACATTTTTAGGTGGTTGCTTGAAAACTTGTGAATTTGTAAGAAATCTTTGGGGTGGTAAGTTTCTTGGTTGAATATTAATTGGTTGCGTGGGAAATCTATTTTGGTTTCTGAAGAAGTCGTTCGGAGTTTGGTGGTTGAACGAATTTTGGTTTCTCGGCTGGAAACGAGGGTTAAAATGAGGATGTTGATTGTTTTGTGGATGATGGTTCACCTTGAATGGTATGTGAGGTTTTGTGGAATTTCTTTGTGTAAAATTTTGAAAATACTGTACGTTTTCCTCTTGAACGACAAGTTGCATTGCTTCGCTTAATGTAGTAGGTTTCATGCATCTTAGGGTGGTGGCTAAAGGTTCCTTAAGTCCAGATAAAAATGTTTTTAACGCTAGATTCTGATAAAGTTCCCGTTTTAATGTTTGTGCTTCTGCTGTTGTTTCGTGAGCAGTTATGTAACAGCAGAGTAAGTTTAAAATGTGTAGAACTCTGTCGTAAAAATTCTGCGCCGTTTCATTTGGTAATTGTTTCAACATTATTAAGTCTCTATTCAAACAAATTTCATCCCGTTGGTCAGAGAAATTTGATAGTAGCAATTTTTTTAAGCCTTCCCAGTCGGTAGTGCCTTGAATATTTACTATTGTTTTTGCGTTTCCTTTTAATTTTGAAATGATGGAATTTAACAGATAAATATTTTGAAAATTTGTTGGGTTTGCATGATCGTAGAATTGATTGATTAACGATTCACTAACACTTATGAATCGATTGAGATCATTTGGGTCACCGTTAAATTCCGGGACACAGTTTAAATATTCAGGTTTTAAATTGACCATTGTATCAGATAGTTGGTGTTGTGAGTTAAAGGTTGATGGTTTTACTAAATTTGGGTTTGTTGTGAGTTGAGGAGTCGAGTCGGAAAAATTCAAATTTTCGAGAGTATCAATTAAAGTAGATAAATCTATGTAAGACATAAAAATAATTGTTTTATGTTCGTTTTGTGACTTACATTAGCAGTACGACGTTGATCATTCTTCTTCTATAAGGTACGACGGTGGGTGAGGCGATGCTTGTCCTCGTGTGTCGTCACCTTGCGAATCCGGGCGATGTGGTCCCAAATTCCGTCTTCTTTTTTCTTATCTTCTATAAGGTACGGCAGGTGAGGCGATGCTTGTCCTCGTTGCTCGATGCCTTGCGAATCCGGGCGATGTAGTCCCAAATTCCGTCTGGGGTGGTATCCGTGCTTCAGCGTTGAGACACTTGGATTCGAAAGAGTCTGTCACGATGCGAGATCACTTCCGAAAACCGTACGGATATCCTACTGACTGCGCCAATTACGTCCGTCGAGGACCGAGAGGTGTTTTTAAAAACTTTTTATTAAAATAAACTTATTAAATACAATATACGTTGTGATTCTACTCAACTACGATATTACGACTCGACTATACAATGGTCTAGGCTCAACTGCTTCTACTAACACTCGGCTTCTATTTATATGATTACATATTGCTGAGGCAAAGGTTTCCTATTTTAATAATGTAGCTATTGTTTAGGGGTGACATTACTCACAACAAAATTAAAGCTTAAATATCTCATATTAAAATATTTGCTTAACGTTTACACATAAGTAAAAATAGAACTTTAAAATAATGAAAACTACTTGAAATAAACTGTGTACCTAAACTCTTGAGATCTACTTTTAAATGTTTTGTGATATTTAGCGTTTTATATAACGTATAATTATACACAACTTTTAAATTATTATATTTATTATTATACTGCAGTAGTTCTACACCGATCCTTTAGTGATTTTATCCAACGAGGCAAGGAAATTTATCGTCCTGTCCTGTAACCTGTTGCTGTAACCAAGAACTTTTTAAAGGGGTTTTAAGTATTAAACTATTTTACAAACGGTCTAATATATAAATTCTTTCAAAATAATTTTATAATCATTATATCATATACCAGAGATAGGACGTGTGTCTTTTAACAATATGCGTGGAATATTTTTAAAATGTTTTCTTAAGTTGTTTTGTTGTTAGGCAAATGTGAAATGAAAAATTCATTCTAAGGAAAAGTGTTCAGACAATCGTCAAAGAACAGAACATGGCTTTTAGAAGGCTCATGGAGCTAAATAGCTTTAATGGTATTTCTCAATTTTTTGCTAAAGCTTTTTCCATCAACGAGTAACAATAAATTTTATCCATTCTGTATTTAACTACTATGAACCTGATCCACACAAGGAAAATATCGTGCACATATTAGTACTATTAAAAGTTCAGTTCAGGAATGTTTCAATTCAGGATCCTAAGGATAATTTTGCCACGTAGATGTTTCTATATATATCTCGATAAATAAATTATAAACGACAATTGGTAAACGTTTTGACAAATTTCAAAACCCTTCGCGATTATTCGCGTAGCAACATTTCGAAAGAAAATCATTGCAGTTTACTGTTCCAGGCTAACATGTACTAACTGCACAAGAACTGATTCTAACTTTTCTTGTGTTTCCTTTAACATTTGCGTGAGACATATTTTTATGCAAGATAGACCAAAGCCATAAATATATTTGCGTACTTCGAAAGAAATTTACATCTAAGAATTGACAAGCATGGCTACTTAATTTTTATCTTCGAAATATTTCGACCTGTAATGCATTAATTAATAAAAAAATCAGTATTTGTCTTCAGTGATTTTTTTTCATTCTGACCCTTTGTATTATTTTAGGTCCCCTAGGAGACGTTCTGGGCAGTATAATCTATCCCTCTCTTGTTGACACGATTGGCAGGAAAAAAACTATTCTCCTAATATCATTGCCGCAGTTATTATCGATGACAATGATTTATTTCTCTTACTACTCCAAAACTTTGCTATATTCGGCCAGATTCGTGGGAGGACTATCTGAAGCCGCCTGTTTCTCTATTCTGCCACTTTACATAGGAGAAGTAAGTACAATTACAATCACAAGGTAACTAATGTGCTCTCAATTAAAATAGTGAATATGGACTTGTTTGGTTGTTACTGTCAATTTTTTAGCGAGTCATCGAAGTAATTGTGTGTAAGTGTAAGCATCGGTGTAAGCTAAAACGGTGAATAAATCACTGAATTATAGAGACCGAGAATTTTAACCAGCGTATAATTATGTATTGACCGTACCCACATCCATCCACTTGGGTCATATCTTGAAGGAAACACAGTTTATAATAATTGTCACACCCAAGCTCTTTTCGAGACTGAAGTCCTGTTTCTTGAGAACTACTATATTCCTAGCATTGATTATAGATTTAGCACAATACAGCTATTAACCAGTGTTAGGTCCTATTATAAAATTTAAGAAAAATGAGATTCCAGCCTTAGCACATGCTGGTATTTACCACGTTCCATATCAGGAGACCCCAATTCTTTACAGAAGGATATTATAAGATATAACACGGCATACATATTAAAATATGCCTAATATCTATTAAGAGTAGCATTCGAACTATTTCCAAATGTCCCATCAAAAGTATCGTATTCCAAGCACAATTAATTCTAGATTCTAGCTCGCTCCCGTTACTGACAAATATTCAGTTCCTTCAAATAAGATAAAAAATCCAAATTTCTCAAAATATTAGATATCAACTATTATCTAGTATTTGCCACGTTCATTCAATACCCCCGGTTATGTAATACTCTTTTTTAAAGCAATATCCCAACAAATTATACTCACTGATAATACTCAAAAGATTACATTCTTGAAGATAGCACAGTTTACATTTTGAAATATGACCGGTTTCTAATAAATGAACCAAATGGGTTCTCAAATTACCATATTCCGAGATTAGTATACTCTAGTGACTAACTAATATTCAGATTTTTGTGGAGAAATATTATAGAGAGATATTCTAGAATAAGAAAACATGTACTCGCTGCAGTACCCTCAGAAGCTAAAATACAGATATTCTTGATCTACATTCTCAAAATATTAATTTTGATATTAGAATGTTGGTGTTTAATGAATGTGTCTTCGTTATTTAGACCACTATATCTATCTATATATATATATATATATATATATATATATATATATATATATATATATATATATATATATATATATATATATATATATATATATATATATATATATATATATATATATATGTTATATCAATCTGTTAATTTTTCTTTGTCAAAAGAGAAAGAGAAAGAAATAGGCACAGCACTGAAACTTATAATATTGTGTTCACAAAACAAATGAAATTTTAATAGAAAAAATAAAAAGACGATATATAAAAATATATATGACGATAAATATAATAAAGATGATATATAAATATATATATATATATATATATATATATATATCATATATATATATGATATATATATCATATATATATATATATATATTTATAATTAATATATATATATATATACGTATATATATATATATATATATATATATATATATTATACGTTAAAAACCCTTAAACATGCATTTCATTATTCATACCTTTAATAACGTTAAACAATGTAATTTTATTTATTAATATAGAGATTTACCGTGCAACTGTTGTCAGAATTCTATACATCCAGTTTTTAATAACAAATAATTTTTCAGAATTAATCATAAGTATGGTGGAGTGAAGCTAATTCTTCATGAACCGTGGTTAGGCAATTTCACTTATACTGTTTTGTAGAGAGTGCTGAGGCAATCATCTTGAGAGCAGTAACTTTTAAAGTTCGCGTTTAGTTGACTGAATTCCAGTCAGAGGGCAAAATATATTAAACATATATTCGACCTCCAGAGTGTTTTATCCGGGAGATACCTACGGAAGTGTCCCGGCAGATAGAGAATTATAGAACTTCTCGAGACCTTCGTAAGGTAATCTGTCAGATTTAATTCACTGCTTCCTCAGTACAGGGAACTCGTCTCTGTTGTATTGGGTGTTTTTGTGCTGGTACTGCTTTGGCGATCCGTCATGGCCGTATTCACTCACTCACATTTAATACCTTTAGACCGCAATTTTTCTGATCGCAACGTAGTAGTTTTACCTACATCCACTCGAGTCCGTAATTACTTTCAAAACTTTGTTTCCCGATTTTCGCTCACTAAAAACCGTAACTCTTGTCGCTTGATAAGTTATAGTTTCTCCGTTGGATACTGCACCCCACTCTACGGTTAATTGGATTTCTGCTTTATAACTTTTTTTCTACTTGTGGTTTATTCTAGTAGGTCGCTTGATTAAACCGTTTACTAACCCAGCTAATTTTCCGCTTCGCTTAATCAATTTGTAAATTTGTAAATAACGTATTAATATTTCCGTAAATTCATTTCACATTCGCTAAGTCCGATAACCGCCCGAAACGAAGCATTGTTCTTCCTATCCCACCGAAAGTAAATAAAGTATAGTGCTTCTTGTAAGAGTTGATCCAGTTAAAGAACAAAAAAAGTTAACCGACTTTACACCGAGCGCATTTAAAAAATACGTTGTTAGCTTATACAGAAGCAGAGTATTCATGTAACGTACCTTTTAGCTTTTCGCCGTATAATTGGTGCGGAGAAAGGTTGTTAGTCGTTATAATATATGCCTACACATGAAATAGGTCCACTACAGCCATTAAATTTGAGCGCCGAGCACGGGTTCATTTTTAGTCGACACTAGAGTTCAGTGGTATGTGTATGTATTTTAGGGTAAATTGCAATTATTATTTTAAAACGGCTTTTTGGAGACCTTTAGATGTGGACGAAATTATTAATGGCAATGATATAAACATTATATGCAATACAAATAATGCTACAGAACCAAATGACCACTAATTTGGGAATTTTCCCAGAATGACACACGTTCAAACGCCTCGTGAGTTATGTCGGCCCATAACAATGGACCCTTATAATTATAACAATGGACCCTTGTAATAGATAGGAATTGCTTACATAAACAATTGTAAAAGAATATAAATATAGGTATTGTGAGGCGCATAGCCAGTCTTGGTCAGTTTATCGTAGAAGACGTATTAGTCTTGGTCACTTCATTGTAGCAGACATTGCTCAGTTTGTATTACCACAAGTATTGTATCCGTAAATTTCACATTAAAGTAGTGTAAATAAAAGTGTAGTTAGTTTTTAAAAATAAGTTTCACGACTTGGAACTTATACCTCGTGTATATTTAAATATTAATGTTTGTTTAAAAGGAGAGTCACCGCAAAACTCTTTGAATTCCATATAAAGAAAATACAGTTCCGACTTTACAAATCATTCACTCAAAATTACAAAATTCCAAAGAATACAAGTATCAGTCACTAGAATCTCTCCATAATATAGGTTTGAAATGTGGATTTAGGTATAAGAAATTTGACTCGTGAGTGATCATTAAGGAATCACCTGGTATCGCTGAAATGAGACACAATTATCTAAGACACATTTGGGCATACCGTGATAATAATCGAAGTATTATTTATTTGAATGAAACCTGGTTTGATACACATGATGTGATCAAATATAGTTAGGTAGATAATTCTCAGAATTGTGCCTTAAATGCACTCTGCTCGAGGGGCTATAATTTTGATTGCTGGAAATGAAAATTGTTTTATTCTAAAACGCCTTACTTCTTTCACAAAAGGTGTCACTCAAAGTTGTGCTGATTATTATCAAGATATGAATGCGACTTTGTTTGAAAAGTGGTTTGCTGAAAAACTTATACCAAATATTTCAACAAATTCGGTAATTGTTATGGATAATGCACCGTATTATTCCCTGTAACTTGAGAAAATTCCAAACTCCAATACAAAGAAAGCTGAAGTATTACATTTTATGAATTCAAAAGGTTTAGAAGTTCCAAATACAGCAACAAGAAAGTTTTATCAGGCCTTATTAAAAATCATAATTTTAAGCAGCAATATTTTATTGACAAATTTACAGCGGAATATGGACATACTGTTTTAAGGTTGCCACCTTATTGCGTTTTTAGTCCCATAGAGTAAGTTTGGGCTACAGTAAAGATTCGTGTGCGAAAATATAACTTTGCCACCACACTATCAATTGTTGTTTTAGAAAATCCTCCTCCTTTAAATTTATTTGGAAAAACAGCATTCGTCATGTCATCCAACAAGAAAAAGATTACCATGCTTTCGCACCTGTTCAACCGTTAGTTATTAATCCTAGCCTCAATTCTTCCTCAGATGAATTTTCGGATTAATTTTGGAACACATATCTGGGTAATAACTACCCTCAAAAATGTATTCTCCAAGAGGCCATTTATGGTTATGTGTAAAGAAAAAATTAAAAAAAATAAAAAGATATATTTAAAAATAATAAAATATTATAAAAAATGCTTTATACTGCTTTCTTTTAAGCATTTATGCTTTATTTGCTGCTGTTATTCATCTTGCATTAGTTAGACTTACTTTTTTCGATTTACATTTTAAATTAAGTTCCATTTCTCTTGCTAACAACTAACGACCATCCGTTCTAATAACTATGCTATTCATATTTCCTGTCCAAGCAAAGTTTATTCACACCTCCTCGTTGTCTTCGCCGGATAATGAAATTTTTTTGATACTTCATTCATTTAGTTACTTATTTCAGTTATTTTGTTATATTACTATTTTTTATGTCAAAAAATCAACTTCAAGATAATGTTTCCACCGCCTAAACTCAGTCATAATATTTCGTTAATAACGTGAGTAACAATCTTCTATATTTCTTTAAATATGCCACGCCTATGTCTCGGTATCTGGGTCTTTGTGTGTCGGTATGTTAGCTATTAAATTTTATTGCTTTTTGATTGCTAATTGATTGGTCGTAGCACCAACGAAAATAAAGGGGGGAGATAGACTTTATGCCTATCTACTATACTTTATTTTTCTTGTTTTCCTCTTTCTAGGTTTCTGAAACCGAAGTTCGCGGCCTCCTCGGCTCCCTCTTCTCCTTCATTTTCATCGTCGGTATCTTCGTAGTGAACATCGTTGGCTCCTACATCACCATCCACACTGCAGCTCTTTTATTCTCCGTTCCGCCTATCGTGTTCCTCATATTATTTTCCCAACAGCCAGAGAGCCCATACTACTTCATCATGAAGTCCGAGTTCGAGGAGGCGGAGATGTCCTTGCAAATCCTACGCAGCAAAAAAAACGTTCAAAGAGAATTGGCGATCCTAACCAACGACGTTAACAGACAGATGTCAGAGCCCGGGGCATATAAGGATTTGTTCCTGATAAAGTCCAACAGGATTGCTTGCACGGTTATGTTCGGACTGAGGATAATTCAACAATGCAGTGGGCAATCCGCCATCAGTTTATACTTGCAGATTATCTTCGAGAAATCTACCAAAGTGATGAGCAAAGATCTTGCTTCAACCTTAATATTTGGGCTACAGCTGACGGTTAACTTCATAGCAATTCTCATAGTAGATAAAACGGGAAGGAAACCGTTACTAGTGGCTTCCTGCTCCGGATGTTGCGGTGCTCTACTCTTCATGGGGACGTACTTCACAATGCAGGAATTCGCACGATTCGATATGTCGCAGCATGACTATCTACCTCTCATCGGAATAGTATCTTTCATTTCCTTCTTCGCTATCGGACAAGGAAACGTCGTAAATTTAATGACAGGAGAGATGTTTTCTTCCAGCATTAAAGCTAAGGCAACCTGCATTATGAATATCATATTCGCCTTTTTCATGATATTCACTACGAAGTTTTACCAGTTGATGGCCGATTCGATTGGGATGTTCGTACCGTTTTATTTCTTCGGTATCTGTCAAATATTTGGTACAGTTTTTTGTTATAAGTACGTTCCTGAGACCAAAGGTAAAAGTTTGGAACAGATTCAGCAGGAACTCAAAGGAAGAAGCCAGGATTGAATAGGTGGCAAAGTGTCGCTCTAATATGATGTAGTAAATGGTAGCCAGATTGATAGCACTAATTGATTAGTAAACGTTATTCTACTCCTTAAATTATGTTAAAACTAAAATATTTAATAATATTTGCGTATTTATTTTTAAGATTTCTTGACAATTGCCTAAAGAAAATCGCCGAATCAACAGTGTAGAGAAGAAATGAAAACGTTAATCGGAATAGAAAAATTAAATTCCCTGTTTTTGAAAATGTTATTTCAAGTTACAAGGTTGTTCCTTAAGCAGCTTGCTGTAATTCGTCTTATAAATCGACATCCTACACAAAAGTAACATTACTTCATAAAGTAACAAAATGCGGTAACCATTTACGAAAATGTCGTCACGCTCAGAAATTATACGGAGGGTTATAAGGAATATTTTGAGGTATTGCATTATTATGTGTTCATTTTATAACCCCTGATAAGTCCTTAAAATATAATCATTAACGAGTCGACGAGTTAATCATGATTACATCTAAGACATTTGCCAATCGTCAAAAACGGTTAACTGGAAATCGGAATGAAGGGCAAGGGAGAGGGAAAGAGCCCTAAACTAGATGTGACAAGCCGAATAGAACTCGTCCTTTCACCTTTATGTCCTATGTTCTCACACCATGTGTTTTAGTTAATCCGTCATTTTGACCTACCCTGTATGCCCATAGTAATGTTAAGCCGTAGAGTAGGTCCCGGATAATATCCTGGTACATGTCTGTAGGTTCCGAAGTCAAAAAAGGACCGAAAATATTAACATAACCTCCAATATGTAGACACGGAAACAGCTATTTAACAAGAATTAATTCTGATTTGAAACTGATTTGAAAGAAGAAAACCGGCTAAAGTCGAAGTGAAAAAGGTGCTTTGGAAAATGCCACACGTTAATGTATGGGACCAAGAAAAATTACGACTTTTGACATATTTAGACTTCGGTAGAGATTCGGAATTGACCATTCCCAACTGGGAGTATCAGGAGTTACCTTTCGCGAATGGAAAAGGATATTCACATATATAAACACCATTTTAATTACAGTCGAACCTCTATTTAACGAAGTCCTAAATCCGCTGAAAAAACTTGGTTATATAGAAAATTCGTTATATAGAATAATTCGGTATACATATTGACCGAATTATTATGTATTATACGTATATACATATATAAATGATGTATGTTTAATCGACATAAAAAATGATTAAACAACTGAAGTTGTAGTTTTAAGTGAAGTTTAATGAACGTAATACATATATAATAATATATACATGTAATATATGAACTAATATGTATTTACATGAACGTGCATTATGTATGATTAAACATATAAGCTATTATCAGGGCTATTATACATAATGTACAAAGAAACAAAAGCCGTATTAGGTCCTCACGAAAACATCAGATGTGGACTTAACTTAAGAATTCTTAAAGAAGTCTGTAATTTTTGATTGCGCTTCGCATTTAAATAATACTGCGTTTTCAAAAAATACCTCGCACTAATTTAAAGATTTAAACAAACAGTCTGAAAAAATGCAGGCAGCAATACCGCGTAATGACCGCATTAAAAATCTAGGAAAGGATAAGAGTGAACCTTCTTGAAATTCAGACTACCATGTACCTGCTATGGGTTTATAACCCTAACTGTACTTTGTTAAATAGAGATTGTCTTCGCTAAATAGAGAGAAATTTATTAATAAATAACATCGGACATTCACGGTTCTAACCAAAATTTCGCTAAATAGAGAATTTTGTTAAATAGAGGTTCGTTGAATAGAGGTTCGACTGTAGTTGCAAAAACAATCCATTTAAGAATGCATCGAATTTCCTTAAAGTTGATTATGACCTATAAGAACGTGCAGCCGTGTATTTGTTATTAAAGGTTGGATGATATTATACAAACGGATAGAATTATGCACTATTCTGTCGCACAAAGCCACCTATATAAAAATGCAGTTAATTTCCCCAAGGTTAAGAATGAGGGAACTTCGTAAATTATTAAATTTTCACACCTGTAATTAATTGCATGAACGTCGCCTTTGAATGTCTATATGCGATTTTATTCAACGTTAAATGACGCACGAGAAGCACCTAAAAAAACAGGCACTGCACCTTCACCATTTATACACATTATGATATTATGGCGAATTCACCACAACTTCACCGTCTAAAACACGGCGTATCGCTATTCTTAATCAAAATTTAATTATCCAATCACTCCTTTCTCAAACCACTCAACATAGGGTCTGTTAATTAAAATTTTAGTGTAATTGGCGAATATCTGTAGTTAGCTTGATTTGGGACACGCCCTGGCACAACTGAACACCAATAAGTAATTAGCCTAATATAGGTATATAAGTAATACTTAGTAATGAGTAAGTAATACCAATAAGTAAAGTCTTGTCGATCACTTCCTGGAAATTAATCACAAATGTAAGTTGTCATGCTGATCGCGTCTTGTAAACTACTTCCAAGAATTACATCATGGCCGTTCAGGAGGATCGCGGTTATCCTCCATATCCATGTATGTTAGCAATTCAGGACTCACGGTCAATTTGCTCCAGCACCACGTTAGCTAACTATTCGTGTGTAACCAATATTTCAGTTCAAGTTGGTATTCTTTACAAAATGGTGAAATCATGTTATGTTTTTCTGTAAGCGCCAAACAAGCTTCTACCAAGCCACTGATGTTTTCTGTACCCTTGCTGTTTTGCTCTTTGATCCAGTGTAGAAATGTCAACTTTCCAATTTTATCAAAATATACAAGAGAAGGTAATTTTTGGCTGTAAGATTTCTTTCACTCATGAAATTTTCGTCGCTGAATTCCTTTTTATACGTTAACTAACTACTATAGATGCATCGTGATTTCATCGGATAACTTTCGAAAAATCTAAAAAGTAAAAGAGCAGTTTTTGATTTTTTGAACTGATTGTGAACCCAAAACATATTATTTACGTGATAATTTCGGCTATAAGTATTAACCCTTTTTGATTTAAAATCTAAATAGAGGGTATGTACTCTCATCTATCATGTATATAAATCAGTATTTTAACGGCCTTTAAATGAGCCACCATGATTTATTCAGTCAATAAGTGGATTTATTTGTTGCCCAGTCATCCCACTATCAGAATAAGGAGCCAACGGAATAAATTACATCTACTTGTGTTTCTAAATTTTAATAAACACAGGGTATCGAATTAAATATGCGATAATTTCATTACCTGTCGGTATCTGGTAACTTTTTCAAGATCGGTTAGCGACCTGAATTTATACCACTATATGGCTTTTTCGTTTTAATTAGCTAACATTTCCTCCATTTCCCCAAAAGTCGTACAATCAACGTTTAAATGGAATCAATTTAAATTTTCCATCTTATCGAAAAACGTCCAGGAGGAAAAAGGTGCAGGGCAACATTTACTTAAAACTTTATTCAATATAAATGAGGATTGTCACAAAAATCGTGATCATTTTTAGGTTTCTATGATTTGGTAATGTGCTTAACGTCCCCTAAGAGCTTTTACGGATGAAAAAAATTATTTAAATACTTCGATACACCCAAAAAGTGGGAGGTTAATGACATAGTGATTACTCATAAACTCATATTCTATTTATTTTGTTAACTGCTATTGCTATTCTTTTCATGTCGAACATCTAATTAACGAGGTACGAGAATCAAATCCAATTAGCATTTACTTGTACACAGTGCTACATAAATTATCATTGACATAATTTTTTTAATTCTGTCAAGTTATAATAATATTTATTTTGTAATTAAAACGGGTGAATTAAAATGGTGGGTGGGTGGTTATTTTGCGCATTACTCGGATTAGTTTTCCATGTCTTCCATAGTTACCTAATATTTGTATATTTTCTCAAAATAATTCATTTCATGGTGTTTATTTTATCATTCTGTAGATGGAAAGACCTCATTCCGATAATTATCACGACAAAATTGTGACAAGAGAACACAAAGTTGCAGAAAAAGAAGATGCTGAAATAAAGGAAATAGGATTTGGTGACTTTCAGGTAAAATTTTCAAAGTGACCAGTATTATAATATATCTTGCAATGAATTATGCGACACAGAATGCAAAACTTCATATTGAAGGATATGTATTCATCGCTATAGGTGTAGTTCTCCTCAAAATGCAATAAAAAGTACCATTTTTAAACACACACACACACACACACACACACACACACACACACACACACACACACACACACACACACACACACACACACACACACACACACACACACACACACACACACACACACACACACACACACACACACACACACACACACACACACACACACACACACACACACACACACACACACACACACACACACACACACACACACACACACACACACACACACACACACACACACACACACACACACACACACACACACACACACACACACACACACACACACACACACACACACACACACACACACACACACACACACACACACACACACACACACACACACACACACACACACACACACACACACACACACACACACACACACACACACACACACACACACACACACACACACACACACACACACACACACACACACACACACACACACACACACACACACACACACACACACACACACACACACACACACACACACACACACACACACACACACACACACACACACACACACACACACACACACACACACACACACACACACACACACACACACACACACACACACACACACACACACACACACACACACACACACACACACACACACACACACACACACACACACACACACACACACACACACACACACACACACACACACACACACACACACACACACACACACACACACACACACACACACACACACACACACACACACACACACACACACACACACACACACACACACACACCACACACACACACACACACACACACACACACACACACACACACACACACACACACACACACACACACACACACACACACACACACACACACACACACACACACCACACACACACACACACACACACACACACACACACACACACACACACACACACACACACACACACACACACACACACACACACACACACACACACACACACACACACACACACACACACACACACACACACACACACACACACACACACACACACACACACACACACACACACACACACACACACACACACACACACACACACACACACACACACACACACACACACACACACACACACACACACACACACACACACACACACACACCACACACACACACACACACACACACACACACACACACACACACACACACACACACACACACACACACACACACACACACACACACACACACACACACACACACACACACACACACACACACACACACACACACACACACACACACACACACACACACACACACACACACACACACACACACACACACACACACACACACACACACACACACACACACACACACACACACACACACACACACACACACACACACACACACACACACACACACACACACACACACACACACACACACACACACACACACACACACACACACACACACACACACACACACACACACACACACACACACACACACACACACACACACACACACACACACACACACACACACACACACACACACACACCACACACACACACACACACACACACACACACACACACACACACACACACACACACACACACACACACACACACACACACACACACACACACACACACACACACACACACACACACACACACACACACACACACACACACACACACACACACACACACACACACACACACACACACACACACACACACACACACACACACACACACACACACACACACACACACACACACACACACACACACACACACACACACACACACACACACACACACACACACACACACACACACACACACACACACACACACACACACACACACACACACACACACACCACACACACACACACACACACACACACACACACACACACACACACACACACACACACACACACACACACACACACACACACACACACACACACACACACACACACACACACACACACACCACACACACACACACACACACACACACACACACACACACACACACACACACACACACACACACACACACACACACACACACACACACACACACACACACACACACACACACACCACACACACACACACACACACACACACACACACACACACACACACACACACACACACACACACACACACACACACACACACACACACACACACACACACACACACACACACACACACACACACACACACACACACACACACACACACACACACACACACACACACACACACACACACACACACACACACACACACACACACACACACACACACACACACACACACACACACACACACACACACACACACACACACACACACACACACACACCACACACACACACACACACACACACACACACACACACACACACACACACACACACACACACACACACACACACACACACACACACACACACACACACACACACACACACACACACACACACACACACACACACACACACACACACACACACACACACACACACACACACACACACACACACACACACACACACACACACACACACACACACACACACACACACACACACACACACACACACACACACCACACACACACACACACACACACACACACACACACACACACACACACACACACACACACACACACACACACACACACACACACACACACACACACACACACACACACACACACACACACACACACACACACACACACACACACACACACACACACACACACACACACACACACACACACACACACACACACACACACACACACACACACACACACACACACACACACACACACACACACACACACACACACACACACACACACACACACACACACACACACACACACACACACACACACACACACACACACACACACACACACACACACACACACACACACACACACACACACACACACACACACACACACACACACACACACACACACACACACACACACACACACACACACACACACACACACACACACACACACACACACACACACACACACACACACACACACACACACACACACACACACACACACACACACACACACACACACACACACACACACACACACACACACACACACACACACACACACACACACACACACACACACACACACACACACACACACACACACACACACACACACACACACACACACACACACACACACACACACACACACACACACACACACACACACACACACACACACACACACACACACACACACACACACACACACACACACACACACACACACACACACACACACACACACACACACACACACACACACACACACACACACACACACACACACACACACACACACACACACACACACACACACACACACACACACACACACACACACACACACACACACACACACACACACACACACACACACACACACACACACACACACACACACACACACACACACACACACACACACACACACACACACACACACACACACACACACACACACACACACACACACACACACACACACACACACACACATCGCGGGGGACTTTAACGCCTGGGCTGTAGAATGGGGCAGTAAAGAGACGAAGAGGAGAGGACGGTTACTTCTAGAAGCACTTTCCACCCTTGACCTCACGTTGCTAAATGACGGAAAAAAGCCAACTTTTATCAGAGGAGAAGCCAGCTCGATAATCGATCTAACGTTCATCAGCAGTGGCATCGTCAAGGGTGATATTTGTTGGAAGGTGACCGACATATACACACATAGCGATCATTGCGCCATAATCTGGAAAGTTCCACGACAGCAGATGTCCAGGTATCGACGGACACTGAAAAATAAGTTCCTCGGCTGGAAAGCGAGTACCTTCGACGCAGATGCCATGCGCATCAGTATAGAGGACCACTGTGCTGAAGGCTCAACTGCTGAAGAGAAAGTAGAGGACGTCATGAAAAAGGTGGCAAAGGCCTGCGACGCCGCCATGCCGAGGAGGAAAGGCAAGAATCACCACACACCAGTTTACTGGTGGAGCGACCAAGTCGCAAAATGTCGTGTGGAATGTCATAGAGCAAGAAGGAGAGCACAACGATCGAGAGGTAAACCTGCTTTTCCGGAATTGGAAAAGGAGTTCAAGTTAACACGGTCCAAGCTGACAAAAGCTATCAAGCACAGTAAGAGACAATGCTGGGCCGAGCTGCTCGAAGTAGTAGACAAAGATCCTTGGGGAACACCTTACAAGGTCGTCATGACCCGTCTGAAGAGCAACTCAAGACAGCAACCCACATGCTCCGAGCAACTTGAAAGGATAGTGAGAACCTTGTTTCCAGAACACGAGCCCTACGACTACTATGTAGAAAAAGAAGAAGGTGATATTCCGCTGATCACCCGAGAGGAGCTTCTGCGAGCAAGTAGCAGGATTGGAAACAACAAGGCGCCGGGCATTGACAACATCCCAAATGCGGCGCTGAAGACGGCAGTGAGAGCATCTCCACAGATGTTTTTGGATACTTACAATAAATGCCTTGCCGAAGGAATTTTCCCCCTGCGATGGAAGCGACAGAGACTCGTGCTCATGCCTAAAGGCAATAGGCCACCAGATGATCCATCATCCTATCGCCCACTGTGCATGCTGGATTCCGCGGGTAAAATACTTGAACGGTTTATTTCCAACCGGATTGAAGCCGCTGCTGGACATCTTATAGCAGATAATCAATATGGATACAGAAAGGGGAGTTCAACGCTCGACGCTGTCTGCCGAGTCGCCACCATAGCAAGAGAGGCAACTTCTGGGGTGCGGTGGAAGCGCGGGAGTAAAAAGTACTGCATGCTCGCTGCTCTTGATGTCAAAAATGCCTTCAACTCAGCTAGATGGGAAAATATCTGTCTGGCATTAGATAAGCTGGGAGTACCAACGTACCTTAAAAAGATAATTCAGAGTTATCTACAGAACCGAATACTTGTGTACGACGCGGAGGACGGTCTAAAACACTACAGAGTCACTGGGGGAGTTCCCCAAGGCTCGGTACTGGGGCCTCTCCTATGGAATGTCATGTACAACGACCTACAAAAGATGAAGCTGCCGCCAGGAGCTGAGATAATAGCCTTTGCCGACGATGCGGGGGTGGTTATCACTGGAAAGTTTTTGGAGGAAATTCAGTGTATCTTCATGGAATGCTACGAAGCAGTGCAGCAATGGATGGGCTCAGTCGGTCTCAAACTGGCTGAACATAAAACCGAGGCGGTACTGTTCACGAATAGGAAGCAAGTGGAGACCATCACCCTTAACGTGGGTCAGTGTGTTATTACTTCTAAGCCGTATATCAGGTACTTGGGATTATTGCTAGATGCGAGACTTAGTTTCAAGCCCCATGTGGAATACACTGCTGCTAAGGCAGCTAAGGTGGCCACTGCACTAGCAAGACTCATGCCAAACATCGGCGGGCCTCGTCAACCCCGAAGGAAACTTCTAGCCTCAGTGGTGACCTCCATACTAACATATGGGATAGCTCTCTGGGGTGAAGTCCTTAAGATTGAGGAGTGTCGGAGGAAAATTGCAGCAGTACAACGGCTCAGCGCACTCAGAGTAGCATGCGCCTTCCGCACCGTATCTGGCGATGCGGTGTGCATTATTGCAGGCATGATGCCCATTGAGGTGTTAGCAACGGAGCGGAAACAACTTTTTGAGCAGAGAAACAAAAACAATACCCAGGAGAAACAAGAAGGACTCAAAAAGAGATTGAGGAGGGATAGCCACCGACGCTGGCAGGAGAAATGGGATGCATCTGAAAAGGGGAGGTGGACCCATCGCCTCATTCCTCAGGTCAATAGTTGGGTCAGTCGCCAACACGGGGAAACCAATTATTACCTGACACAGATGCTAACAAATCATGGATGCTTTAGGGCCTACCTGTACCGGTTCAAGCACGACGACTCACCAGAATGCCCAGTGGGGTGCGGGGTATCAGAAGATGCTGAACATGTATTCTTTTGGTGCCCACGCTTCGATAAAGAAAGGCAGGAGCTGGAGAGTGCGCTTGGGACATCACCAAAACCGGAGACAATAGTTGAATTGATGATGGTAACAGAGAACAACTGGGCGGCGGTC